>JALDNG010000004.1:10612500-10872500 GCA_024349245.1 Neodontobutis hainanensis
TCTCAACCTTTACCAAACAAGCAAGCTCATATCAAAGATGCACAGAAACAAAGATAGAAGAAACCCCCAGAGAACCATACGCCAAACCACCAACAGCCCAAGAGCAGTTTTCACACATTAGTATTTAGGGCACAGGATAGTTCCTCAATGTTAATGAGGCTGTAAACGGAACAACACAGATGTCCTCTCTGATGACAGGAGTTACTTACTGAGCTAAAAGCTCTCATCTCTGACTCAGACCATTGTAGAAAGGCTCAGTGCTATGTGAGCCGCCTTGCTCTGGTGAAAACAGCAAACAGGGAGTAAGTCGAGCTGCTATCTTTCTAACGACAAAACCAGGGTTTGTAACCATGTCCCACAAATCAATTCTCAGTGAACCTGATGATATTTATGCATTTAAATAATGTTTTCCTCATTTAAGTCAGAATTAGTACTATCTAGTATAGAAGCTAGTGATAGAGCATTAGATTATTATTAAGTTTAATATTTTATACTTTATTACTAAAACAACCGAATTAAAAGAAAAAGTCAAATTTAATTAAAACATTTTTGTAATTATAATATTGGAATATCTTCATTGTCATTGTTCATGTAAAAAAATCTTGGTTAGTTATTGTCATCAACTAAATATACAGCAGTAAATATAAATAGTTGAAGATGATGGTGAATTTTGTAAATATGCATTCATTCTCAGAAAAGTAAAATAAATGTAATAAAGAGTTTATGTAAAATGGAAAGTGTGATTGTGAGCTATTTGGTTCACTCAGCAAGCTATAGAACTGAATGTAGATTTTTGTTTTGCACCTGTCAGATACCTGTCAGATACAGGAAATGAAATATGTGTAAGGGTTTTTACCACAGTAGCGTCTAGTTGTGAAAAAACATGTCAGCTAAGAGTCAACACCCGTCCATTTCACTAAAAAAAGACAACACCACACTTACTGCTGTGATAAAGTTGGTGCCCTGGGGCTGGAGGTCCTCGTCCTTTTCAAATGTGGAAGGAGAACTTATGGAGGAAGGAGGTGTGGAAGGACGCAGAAAAGACGAGGGTTCATTGTTGTTGTAGGAGTCCAGGACAAGGCTGGGCAGTCCAGGTATGGTCAGTGTGCTCAGTCCGCTTACACTGTCACTAGAAGTGCACTGGGAGGAGGTCTCTGAGCTCTCTGTGACTGGACAAACACAAACTCTTAAAAACATTATTAAATCCACTCAAAATCATGATTAAATAAGGATGTTTTTATATTGCAACTGTGAGTAAATGCCACTCCTAGTGGTAGCTTCACAGCAATGCACACTGGTAATTACCACCAATATTAAGAAGACTTTTAGAAAGTAAAATCTCTATTTTTGCTATATTTTTGCTACAATATACCACTTACTCATTGAGGGCTGGCTCCCTGTGTCCTGTTCTAGTTCATCTTCTTCTATGCAGTCGTAGGGCCACTGTCCAAATGGGGGAACACTGGACATAGGATAAGGGTGCGGGTGGGAGGGTGTTGTGTACATGTGGAGATTTAGTGAACCCAAAAGTGACGAAGAGGACTGGCTGCTGGAGGAGGACGTGCTGCTGTTGGAGATAGTAGAATGAGGTCTCTTTACGGAAGCAGAGTATTCAAATAAAGGCACTGCAATTGAGGCCCGTGCCCTAGACTCTGTTTGAGAGACCGAGACAAAACAAGATGTTTCATTACGTGAAAAGAGGTTGCATTTAAGAATGAATATAATCTAAAAAAGAAGATGAATAACACAGAAACACAGATGGACTGGAACAGCTCACCTGACCCTTTCATGATATAGTCAATGGCTCTGTCACTGATGGCTGCATCACTCGGCTTAATGTCCATGAAAGGTTTGCTTCCAATGCCCATAGACACCATCTCCTGCAAGCGCAACTCTGAAATTGTAAAATGCAAATCTTTTAAAAACATACTATGAGCAATTCTTTTAATGTTGTGTACCTGAAATGGTTTTATGTATAAATATTGCAGAACACACCTCTGTTTCTAAGTGCCTGTCTCCACAGGATCTTCCCAATAATAGCGGTCCATGCAGCCTTGACTTCAGCAGAGCTGGCCTGAAGTATAAATGTATCCTGTGACTTCCTCCTTCTGAACCAAATCTCAAAACGCAGGCCACTGTCACCAACATTCTCAGTCATGCCTATTTCTGCTGTCTGAAAATAACAAACACATATAACTTTTAATTCTAAAGAGTACAAGGGAATGGAGAAAAGAATATAATAAAAATCAGTTATTACTTTGAACGATTGTTTATAGATGTAGATGTCATATCCTCCTTCAATCTTTTTTGTCTTGCTGAAGAGGATAAGGTCTTCAAATAAGAATACGTGGCGGAGGTATTTCCTGCGTCCACACCAGACTATGAACTCATCCTGGCAGCGGAGTTGACCTTGCTCTTTAAGGTTGACCTACATCAGAAAACAATATAATTCTACCATCATTGTGCTTTATACATAACATTGATACAAGGCCTCTCATTCAAAAGAAGCCTCATTGATCATTCATTGTGATCATTCAGTGTGTTGTACTCTTTCCAGTAATGCTACTTACATCACAGCCTCGAATGGCGTCCATTGCCAGCAGGTCGTTGCCATGGCGAAGCTGAAACTTGACCATCTCCTCTGCTGTGCGGAGGTCACTCAACTCCTGCTCTTGGGGATGGCTACACTCTTTAATCAAATCTTTCAGTAGAAGTGCATATTTACTCATTCTCTGGATGGGCTTCAGCAAATAGGATGCTAGGTCCATCTTATCTCCGAGTTCCAACTGCTTGTTCTACAAAAAAGAATGTTTATAAAGACATGATATTTTTGTTATACTTTGTTTTGACAGACACTTATGATGTTCCTTCTCTAAAGATTCACAGTATTATGCAAAATTTCCATTAAAGCAATATGAAAAATCACATTGCTGTAATTACAATAGTGTTCTATGAATCAATCATTTACACTTCCCACACAGACCAAAAAACTGAAATTGTTTGTACAACAAAATGTGAAAGTTAACATCTCCTATGTGACCTGTAGAAATAAGTGTGGAGCCATAAATGTCTTTAAGCTTGAATTTAGAAAACACATTTATTATAGTCATATTATTAGCACAATATTCAACATAGTTGTTTATTGTATATCACATGTTTCTTATTGTTGTCCAGCAATGCTCAAGACACGTGTCACTATGTGGAATGTAACCAGAGTTTCCAGACGCACCTTGAAGAATTCATTGCCATGGCTGCAGAGCAGTGCGTCTGACCGGGGCTTATTCTTGCTGTACAGAGCATACATTCCAAACTGATCCTCCTGCACACAAGATTAACAAATTACAACACTGACAACTGTAAAAATAGACTTGCTGACATTTCAGAATGCTCTAATTGTATTTGTCCTGTCACTGAGTGAATTATTATGATCCAGACAAAGCAGAGTGTTGAGAAAAATACACTGTTAACACTAAGTTGGTAAGAAAAGGTAGTAAATGAACGTGATTACATCAGAAACGCTGTCAGCCATAGGGTACAAACAGTAATTATGTTTTTGGACTCACATGTCTGAGAAAACAGCTACTGACGGACCACGGTGAATCAGTGCAGGACTCCAGCTCCTTTAAGAAGTACTGACTGTGGAAGTCCCACAGTTTTTCCACATTCCCAAAAATGATGCTGCGTTTTCCCCGTAGATCCTGAGGCAAGTCTATGCGCTCCATTTCGGGGAAATAATGCTCTATGATGTAGCTCAGAGAGCGGACATACTCCCTCTCTGTGGAAATCATCTCATCCATAATGTGCTGCACTTTACTGTAAAACGAGAGGAAGAGATATGTTTTTCCAACATTTCATTTATAGATAAAAGCATGCATTTATATAGCGATTTTTTGTGCCAAAGCGCAACAATATGTACTAGGGGGAGCAGGAATTGAACCATCTACCTTCTGGTTATTGGATGCCCTGCTGCTGGGTAGTTATATAAAGTCATGACAAAATATTTACCTGCTCTGTTTCTTGGTGTCTCCATCATTGCAACTGCTGTGAATTCTGGAAGGTGTGGACATGCTGCGGCTGCGTCCCAACGTAGGACCCATCACATCTGCCCTCTGCAGCTTTTTCTCTGCAGACACATTATTGGCCACCTCAAGTCCTTTAATGTGCACACCTGTGTAGCTGTGAATGTGACTAGAATCTGAGTGACCATTTTCCCTTGGGGTCAGTTCATAGCTCATGGTCTTCTTCATGATCTTCTTCATTGGTTGCTTGTGGGGTTGAGATGTCCCAGAGTAAACAGGCTCTGAGTAGCAGGAAAAAGAGGAGTCGATGGTGCAGTCGCTATCAGTGTCATCGAACATGGAGGGACTCTGCCTCAGTTTGCTGTCACATTCAGGGAAAGTAAAGTGTGTAAAGGAAGATACAGAACTAGACGGGCTCTGGGAGAAAGGTCCAGCAGAGTGAGGTTGGTCCTCAAAAGGCAACAGTGGAGGTAAATGTAAACATGCCTTAGCTGGATGCTGCTCAGAAGTGATAAACTGTCTTTCTACAGGGGTTTCTTCCAGACCTGTGGAGTTAGAGGTGGTTGCTGTGACCCGGGCCAGTGTCTCTTCAAGCTGCTGCTTGGTTAGCTGACATTTGTGCCAAACTGTATTCCACTGCTGTAGCTGCTGTGGACTTTCCAAAGAAAGTACCATGTCGTTAAGTGTGCTGAAGTTCTCAGAAGAAAACTTGGATGCTTCAGTGTAGTAATTCTGCAGAATCTGGTCCACGCTGGGTGAAACTTGGATGCTCCCACTGTCCAGGCTCAGCTGACGATAATAATCTTCACAATGCTCAATCCACTGGTTGGCCTACAAACATATTGAAATTAAATACTTTCATAAGCTGATGATTATTAACAAATCTTCTAAATCCAGTCAAAAAGTATGTCACTTACTGAGTCGTAGAACTCATACATGTTGGTTAGGATGTCTAACTGGGTTTTCCTTCTCTCCACTCTGCTTAAGATGGAGCCCAGATGCTGCTTAAAGTCTATAAGAACTGAGCCAGGGAGGAACTCAGGAGACTGTTTCACCAGCTGCAGGCCATGTCTCTGCTGGTGCTTTGAAAAAAGGACCATTATTTAATATTATGTATACTGTGCATAAGCAATGACTACAAGTTTATTGATAAAATACAATTTTATTGATAAAATGAAGCCATAAATGTTTTGGCACTACTTACCACTGACTCCTCCAGAAAGCATTCTAAGCTTTCTTTCATCTCTTTGATTTTAGCCAAAGACAAAGTTTGGGCCTCTAAAGATGTAAGGTTCTTCTCTCCCTCAATGCTGAACCACAGTTTAATCTAAAATGAAAGGTTGCTCAGTAAAGTCAAAAACTGTTGTTTGTATATAATATAAACTAAAGTTACAGCACTGCACCTGTTCCGTTTGCTCCTCAAACCTGCACACCTCCAGCAGCTTTTCTAGCTGCTTCTGAGACTTATTTGACAGGATCACAAGCTTATGGACCTCTTCATCTACTTGATTGTACAATGTGTTTAACATGTCAATAGAATCCCTAGTTACAAAAACAACCAAGCAATTAATAACAGGTTAACGACTATATTATAACGCGTAAGACCGCTTCTTCTGCAGCACCTGTAGTTTTCATTCTCCCAGGGTTCTTCCTTCTTGATGCGTGCAAGGACAGTGCCTCCTTCTAGACGCAGCTTGTTCAGGCGAGTGTCGTCTAACACACACTTCATGAGTTGCTTCTGCTTTTCCATCACTTCAGATGCCTCCTAGAACAAATATATATAAAAAATCACTTTGTCCCTACTGACTCAATTATAACAACAGCAAAAGGTTTAAAAGTTAACCAATAAACCTTGTTGTTATTTATTCCAAATAAGACAGGCAGCCATTGGATAAAGGTCAGAGGAAAGCTATTCTTTGTCAGTGGAGACGAAGAAGAAGGCCAGACTGTTTACAGGGGTTGAGACTAACCTTAGAGGTCTTCACGTTGCTGTTGTTGCTGAGCATGCTAATAGACTCTTGAAGTGAAGAGATGGCTGCGTTACAACTGCTAGCAAATGGTTCAATTTTCTGTTAAAAAAAGAGCATATATAAATAGAAATAAATTAACTTTTGGTTTATATGTAAATTATGCAACATTAGCAAATGTCTATTACACAATTACACAATGTAAACTATTCTGAAAGGTACATACCAGCCATGGACCAAGCTTTAGATGAGGTGTACTATCAAACCCACCTGTCTGAAGTGGATCCAGTGGTTGTGGTCGTATTGAAAGGTGCCCTCCAGGTCTCTTGTGAGCTGAGTGTGATCTATGTACTTCTGCAAAGCCTTCAAAGATGAAAGCACCTCAGTCTGTAAGAATAAATGAATGAATGAAAGCAATAGTGACATATAACAAAGGCAATACATAAATCTAAGTAAATTCACATTATATAAACAACATAAAACAATCAATTGCTTGAAACAAAGCTTTAATAAGTTTGATTTAAGAAAAAGTTGATTTGTATGTTCAAGATATTCAACCTTGTGTTTAGTACGTATAACCCTTTTTTGTAAGATAAGGAGTGAATGTATTGAATTATTTTAATTGTTCAACGCAGTAAGTTAAGTATGATAGAGTGCTAGTGTATTGTAATCAAGGAAATGTTTTGCTTTATTTATCATTACTAGGCTTTTCGAGACTTTGGTTTTAATGTGTCTGATGATAGATAATGATAGATGATAGACTTCATTGGTCCCCAAGTGGAAACTAGTCTTGTGTGGATCATATTAAATGTATACATAAAGACACAACAAAGATTATAAGCCTCACTATGCAGCCCATTTTTTCAGGCGCAATGATCTTCAGGAAAAGGAAATAGAGCAAAAACATTAGAAATATCATTATTGTACAAGTTGAATAATTTAGGGCCCAATACTGACCCCTGGGGGACACTGCAAGAAATGACACTATAGTTAGATCAGGACTCATCTGCACACATTGTATTTTGTCGCTTAAGTAGCTTTTAACCCAGTTTCCAATATTACATATTTTTTTTAGTTTTAGAAAAGTTGCAGTCATATACGATAAAAACAGGTAAGTGGTCTGTAATATCACAAATAAGCAGGTTGTTAGTCTAATTACTAGTCTAAGTTATTTGTAAATACTGTGTAATGTGATACTACTGGGCTTTGTAATTGTTGGGAATAAAGACATAGACTACATTCTTTCAAAAAATTCATCGGTCATTTTGTGTTTGTTATATATGGGTTTGTTGTTAACTGCTGACTTAAGACTTAACCTAGGTATTCTATAAACACAACTTATAATAATGTTTTTTTTTCCATTTTCGATTTCTTTTGTTAGACATTGCATACCATTATTGAGTAATAATAATGATAGAACAAATTGATTTTTAATATATTGTTGTGTTGCTTATGTGGTCCAATTTAAGTCTACAGTGACATCAGGTTCTGGCACCAACCCAAGCGTCTTATTCATGTTGCTTAAAGTCATGACGAATGTCTAACACAAATGCCATAAAACTCTTTGTTTACCTGTACAGCGAAGTCTCTCTCTGGCTTTGCCACTGTCTCCTTGTCCACCAGTAAAAGGACTAAGTAAAGTGCATTTGGTATTAACACCTGAAATAAAAAAATATATATTAAAAATACCGAATTTGTTGTATAGACACCAAAAAAACTGTATGTAGTTTTGGAAATGGGCAGCTAAGCCATGTCCAATTCTAATTTTAAATGATTTTTATTGTGTGTGTTGTGGTTTGCAGAATAATCTTCTTTACATCAGTAGGCAACTCATCATTGTAACATGATGATATGTCTCATGCAAGTCAACTGCAGCCTACACGCCCTCGGAGTGAGGTTAAAAACAGACATGTAAGCACAGGCCTTGTCCACAAGAGCCCTGAAGCTAGCCTTTTTCAAAAAAAAGCATTGGAACCACAGTGACTATAAAAGTAAGGTGTGTCTCTTTAAACAAAACAATGTCAGAAAATGTAGACGACTATCATAAAATATGTAAACAATGCACTAGAGTAGCATAAAAACTGAAAAGACAGAGATTTGGCGGTATAGTCTGAACAACTCTTTGGGCGTGATGCAGTGTAATTACATATTTTCCACCGTGGGCTTACCTGTAATTCAGACAGGGATGACAAGAAAGCAGGACTGGGCTGCTGCCGCCTGCTGTCTATTACAACAGTCAGACCTTGATCACGCCTCTCTTGTCTAAAAAGAAAAGTATTACAGTTAGCATGGTATCTGTGTCACAAAGCAAAGAAAAGTTTACTGAAGCGATTCAGTGACACTTAAAGCTAATAGTGAGATGATAGTACACTGAATCTGAAAAGGCTAAGAAAGCTAACAAACCTACAATGTGGGTAAAATTTCAGTGATAAATGCCACCATGTTATGACTTACCTCAGAGTGGAGTAGTAGTAGCCTAGTAAACAGGTAAGGTCTGTGACGTTGTAGCTCTCGGCTCTCCACACCTGAGCTCTGGTGCACACCTGCAGCACAGGCCTCCCACTACGGTCCTGGCTTCCTGGAAAATATAAGGTCAATAGAGGGTCATTGCCAAACACTCACACATTACCACTATCTACATCCATACCGAGACACCGTTCAACCAAGATAAGGAACTAACATTTGTTCAGGGCTTAGGTTTCTAAAATGTAAATTCTTCACACAGTTGTTTACCTGGTAAGAGCACAGCCCCCGACATGAGCAGTTCCTGGTTGACCTCTGACACCAGTTTGGGCAGAGTTAAGGTTTCATTAGAGGTAGCACTTGATGATGAGGTCAGTCTGAATGCCACCCCATTGGCTGACTTGGGACTAAGTGACTCTTCCCCACTGTGTCTGCTTTCACTGCTGACATTACTATCATGTTTTCCTGAAGAGATAAATGACAAAGTGATTTGAAAAAGTGATATTTACACAGGAACCATATTACAGAGCTATCAGCAGAAATTACAAGCTTCCTTCAGTTTGTGGTCTTCAAAACAAGTGATCATTAGTGGTAGCTAAGGTGTAGTCCAGTTGTTACTATACATTGACTCATTGTAGAGACCAGGTGTTAAGTCAACAGCCATGAGTCACCTTCACATCCACACAGCGGCCCTTCAGCTTCGCTAAAACATGCACGTCTCTTGACAGTTTTCATTTTCATTTCATTTCTTTTTTTGAGGCAGTGTATAGACCTGTAAGTTCTTTCATAATGTCTCCGCACTAGAGTGCTATTGGTCGAATAAATGTCAAGGAACTCCAATGCTTACCGCTAAAACTATTTTTTTTCTTTGTTTTTTGGAGGTTCTGTCCTAATCTGCTCTCTGACAGTGTGCCCTCCCACTTCAGCCTCTATTGTCTTCACACAGTGCATTTCCTGTGTGACTGTGAAGCCAAGCTTGTGTTTGCTGCATGTTTCCTAAATTGCTTTGTTTGAGAGGAAGCCTCCTGTGCATTGTGTAATGTGAAAGTGTTTTTGAATACTCTGCAGGACACTACAACTATCTGCCTTGCATACAGTGTTTTACTAAATAACAATGCTAGATGTTTGAGAATTTATTGGTATCCCTAACAATTTCTTATGATGAAGTAGGCGCTAGACACAGATCCCCACAAGTTTGGTGACATACAAAATAACTTTTTTATAAATCTGGAAATCCATCAGTGATCACTGCAGCCCCCAACCCCAGTACCACTGTTGGGCCAGCTCATTTCTGAATGAAGGGGTCCTGCTGGTTGGTTTACAGGGTTTACATGACCCTTTGTTCCCTTTGAAATGTGGAAAACCAGCTCTGCCACAGCTGAAATTCAATTAGAGCAGATCCGGGGAACGCTGATGTGATTTCATAACTATATTTTGGTGACTGCTTTGTGTGACTTTGTGTCTAGTGGGTAATTTTGGTTCCACAAAGATTGAAAAAAACAAGATTTCACTTTACATTTCAATTTGTGGAAGAAGCATTGTTTTCTAAAAATAGAATGATTCCCTAGGTGGTATTCTTTAATTGCTGCTTTCCTGAGTTTCATTATAAATCAAAATAGCCCAAAAGTAAAGACAACACAGGCTTGTGACTGGGCCCTACATGTACCTTGATAAATCTGAGTAGTAAAAATGGACAAGATCACCTACCTGACTCCTCTTTGCTGCCTCTCCTCTCAGGGCGAGGAAACACTGCCTCCACATCCACTTTCCCAAAGCGAAGTGCATATCCATTCATCAGCTTTTTGGGTGAGATGCTACCTGATCCTCCAGACGAGGACCTCTCTCTGTGGCTTTTAACTTGGCCTGTTTTGTTAGTCCTCTCCAGAGACTTGGAGCGCCTATCAGAACGTCTTTCTCCACCTCTGAGCCCTCTCTGGAAGTAGAGTAGTGGTGTGCTGGGCCTGAAGTCGTCCACACTGAGCCACCCCCTGCTCCCCAGTCTCCGAGATAAGTGTTCCCTGGAAGTGCTGCCATCCGGGCCATTGCCGGGCGTTAATGCTCTGTCTCTGTGGTTTGAACTAGTGCTCTGCTCTGGACTTTCTTCGAGGATGGACTCAGAGCTCGAGTCGAGGGACATGGGGTTCTGCAGAGCTTCCATGTAAGATTTCCTGAAAAGTCTCCTGCTTTCAAAGGCCACAGAATCCCGTGCAAGACGTCGGCGAGGGCTTGGGTTACTGAGGTCTGTGCTAAAAGAGAGCATTTTAGAGGCTTGCCCCTTTTCTCTGAGACTACTATCCTCATTTCCACATCCAAAATCTTCAGAAGGTTTGTTGTTATTATTGATAGGAGCAGACGTATCTTTGCTCTCACAGCTGAGGTCTATATGGTCTCTATGGTTCCTGTTTGGAGAAGTGGATTCAGAGAAAATGGAGTCCGCTCCCTGAGAGTGAAGAGACTCTCTGGAGCTGCGGTGACTGTCCAGGGTCCCAGTAGATCCACTAGTGCTACAGGAGCTCATATATCCCCTTAACCCTCCACTGCCAATACCATGCATGATGGCGTCAGCTGTGCTGTTCACAAAAAGTGGGTTGGCCACGTTCTTCCAGGGCGTCCTGAACACAGCGGTACCGGTGGTCAGCAGGCAGTTTTGGAGTGGATACAAGTTGCGATCACGTGTTACATTCTGCAAAAACTCAGCTGTGAAGATACTGCCAAACATGCTCTCTGCAATGGGGACCTCTGCAATGGCCTGCCCACTTGCAGACAAGCATTTTATCACAACTTTGGCAGTCTTGCGGCCTAAAGGAACAATCTGTAAGTAGAAGTCACCTTGCTTCAGTCGCACTTTGTGCAGAGGAGCGAGTTGCAGGATGACTTTTTCGTGGATGCAGAGAGGCCACCCTTCATGATAGAAAAGCAAGCCCCTAAACCTGACCTACAGGAAAAAAAGAGAGGTCAATCAGTAGCTAAAAAACATTATTATTATTTGAGTGTTTGTGTCAAAATTTTACTTGGCTCTTATCTGACATCTACAGGACAACATTCTTTTAACTTTAATGAAAAGACGAGGTGTTTTTATTGGATGGATGAATCCCTGTCAGACATCACTTGACTTAAACCTGTCTGATCAGGCCTAGTTTCACAGCAACCACCAACACAAACCCTCACATTGACACTACTGTAAAAAATACTCCAACACCAAAAAGTCACTGCTTGAGGGTTAGACTTTTCATATTGAATGAATGCAAAGGTACAGACTGAGGATGAGATGCTTGTCTAAAGCCTCTCATATTGCCTGTGATACAAAGACTCAAAGAGTGAGCTATTCTCAGGGGCTAGGCTTAGATGGGTACTTTGGCTCTGTGGCTATCGTCACAGTGTAATTACCCTAAGCATGAATTCAGGGAATAAAGTTTCAGTGCTTAAGTCTGAGACCCCTGACCCACAGCAATCAAAGCTTGTGATGGAGGACATTCTGTTTTGTTTTGGACTGAAGAGACTTGGCCAGGCTATCAAGCAGACAACAGTTTTATTCTGTTTTGCTGTTAGTAAGTGAGCTAGAAAAAATGGCTGTTTTTTTTTTTTTTTTTAGCATTTTTCTCAACAATAATCTGGTCTGTCTCTCTGTGATGCTCCCACTTCCCACTCAGCAAGATTTTTCACAATCAGCAATGCCACTCTAGCATTCTTTGTAACAAACATTTTGGGACTTATCATATCATCTGCTAACCTAACAAATATGCCTTTTGTAATGTTTATATTAGACATTCAATAAATATACTATAATATAATTTACATCATTTAACTTATATTAACTGGTCTTTTATAGTCAGCATTTAGCTTCTGCACTCCTAAACAATCAAAGCAGCTCAAGTGGCAACTGCTCACACAAAGCCAGGACCAGGTGAAGCTCTGACAGTGTTGTAACTCAAAAGATATTCTAAGACAAAACATTGTAAATATCGAAGGAATCCTCAATTTAACCTTGCGGTTCTGGAAGACTCACACAGGTTTCTTGTTGGATTATCTGCAAGATCCTCTTGGCTGGCAGCAAGAAGTCGATGAAGCAGCGGAGGCCGTCTCCACGGTACTGTCTCTCTACTACACTGAAGAGCTGCCATAGGACAGTAGAAGCGGTGGCAGAGAAGGGGCGGTACAGAGCTGATAAAGTGCTCTGAATGCAGCTGTCCAAAGACTCACTGTCCTAGAAGAATAGAAAGAGTCATTAGTGAGGAAAATAGTGGCTGGTGTGTAATGATCTAACCAAAATGATTATTAATTCATATTTATACCCAATGTGCTTTTATTTAAAAAGGTAAAACATGATATCCCGTTTTGTTCGGGACTGCACAGCATTTGGAACAAAAGTCCTGCATCACGCAAATAGATTCTTGCATTTTTACAGCTGTAGATAATTTATGAAAGACACGGGGCTTTGCCTTGTTGTCCAGTAATAACAAAGCGGGGAAGAGCTGCCAATCAATCAGCAGTATTCAAGTCTGATTGACAGCTCCAGTGCCCAGCAGCGACCTGCCGCCCACAGCTCCGCCCACAATGCAAAGCATTTTGAACAAAACATGAAAAAATACGGCTATAAAAGGAGATGTTGCTACAATAAGGACTATAAAGATCATGGCTCATGGGTAAGCCAGTTTGAGGAGATGATTTTTTTTTTAGCAACGTTAGGAGAAATTCCCTGTTCTCGCTGTCTGTGGGACATTTGTCGATAAACTAGTTAGGTGTCCTGCATTGCCTCTCTTTGTCCCACATAAACAGGCTTTTTGTCCCACATTTGGTTCGTTATGAACTGGTCACCCTGTAATCTTATTATCCAGATAATCTGATGGCCAAATCAGGAAGTTCAAAGATGAGAGGAAATGTCCACTATGATGGCCTTTCCATCAGAATGAGGGGAAACACCTGGAGGGAATGACGTCACTGTGAGCGGACACAAACAGCTGAACTGGAAAGTCCACGTTACTGTTGTTTTAGTCAGGACATGGGCTGTCTCACTTGTATTCAGTAACAAAATATGATATATCCCACACTATTAGGGCAATGTTAGGAGATGCTAATATGCGAACCATAAAGGTGGGGATTACAGGTATATTGGATGATGTTGACCTGATGTGGGCGTTATCATTAGGAAACAACCCTTCTTTTCGCAGCTGGAGCCAAAGCTGCATTGTTGCACTATCTATCTTTAGATTGGAGCTCAACAATCATATGGACTCATCCGCCGCCAATGATAACTCAATGCAAGGAAAAAATTATCACTGTGGCACTGATCTAAGCCCTTTGTTGTTAGTTCAAAGCTTTACTGTATGTTACATTATTTTAAAAGTGATGGCACAAGCCATTCCCTTTTCTATGAATTAAACCTGTCGGACAGACTATGTTTCACCTTTTGAGAGCGCTGCCCTGTCTAAGCAGCTCAGGACCATCAATTAGAGGAGAGTGCGTACAGTTCAGCACATTGGTACACATGCCACAACTACAAGGCGTTCTTTGTGTACTCCGCCTCTCTAAGTGCTATTGCCGTGTACAGTGTTGGTCCACCTCCATTAACAGTCAGTGTGCTTTCAATGAGACAAAAATGTCTAACCATTAGTCACTGTTGCGAAGAATAACACTGTGTTTTATTGGAGGAAAGCTAACAATGGGAGGAAAGCCCTCGCAGCACAGTTAGGACATCTCAGAGAGTTTCCCTTCAGTTTCCCATGGCAGACAAAACAGTGGTAGTGACAGAAGACGTGTTTTGAAAAACAATCAGACACAGATTTGGGCTCTGTGATAATTTAAATTACAGTACAGGAGTAGGGGATTAACTGTGCCATAAACGCAAAAACATCAAAAACATCCACTCCACGAAGACTGCATTTGTATTACACAATGTTTATTCAGACTATGGCTAATCAACTTGTAGATATTATCTAAGAATATCTTACATAACTTAATGGCCTGCCTTTTATTGTTAAAACAACCTGCCATCTGGCTTGAGGCAGAAGTGTCTGTCATAATATCGACAAAGTTGAGCTTCCCTCCCGTTGTTAGCTGCAGAGGAATGCAGTGTGTATAGTCATATATGTCCTGGTCCCACCCTTTCTAATGCCAGGGCTTTTGTTTAGGGCTGTCCTTAAAAGGTGGGTGGATGAACTGTTTATGTTCCATACAATACTCATTTGAGGTGACTGTCCCTCTAATTTAAATCTGAGAATATAAGTTCTAATAAAGTTGCATGTAAAATTGCAACATTGGATTGTAAAATATTGAAAAACATTACCGTGTTAAGTGTATATATATTTTTAAGAAAATAATCTATCAAAGGGGCCTCAAGGTGGACGGGATACAACAAGAGCGAAAGACAAACCGATAGAGAGAAAGAGATGGCTACTGACACATTTTGTGGTCAGGGACACAAAAGGCACTGCCTACCAGGCATCCAGTGGAGCATGAAGCCAGCAGAGTAGTGTAACAGGAGCGCCCTGGAGCCCCCATACAGAGCGCTCACTAACCAACCTACTCAGAGCCTCAAAGGCAGGCTAAGCTCAGAAAGGCCACAGGTTGCTCAGACCTGCCCTGCTGACAAAAGACACCAGGCAGAATTCCTTATTAAAGTTTGATTCTGATTTTGGTAACTCTATCTAAATTCTGTTAAAAGTGTCAGAAAACCTCTGACACAAGACAAATACTTATGCAGTCCTGACAGTTAACACATGTTTTTTAAACCAAAGTTTAAGGAGAAACCTAATTATATTTAAAAGTCATTGTGCGAAGACTCTTCAGTAAATGTTATCTGTGCTGATAAACTTTAACCCCAGAGGTCAGCAAGGACTTGTGTAAAACGTATCATAGTCCATTAGCTGACAGAGACCATTATGGCTGGAAATAATAAACAAGTCGACCTACTTGTATGATGAAGTTTGATGAAGGAACCTACTCTCACTGGGTCTCTCTCTGTGTTAGTTGTCAGTAGCAAACTAATATTTTTGAGCCAGACAGACCTCACTAAGGCCCTGAAGGCAAATGTTGCGGTGCAATCCAGTCAGTCCTTTTTGCATTACTTTTATGTACAGTAAGTCATTATTTCTTGCCATAAAGAATAGTCTAAACAAGAAAAAGTGCAGTCCTTTAGTCAGTCTGAACAGTGATAAGCAGTGACAAGGAGACAATAGAGAGTTCACGTCTACTGATACCTCCAGGGTAAATATAGAAATGAGTCACACCAAAACAACTAAAAGATAGATAAGGAATACAAATGATCAGAGCATTTAATCATACACAAAAGCCTCAACAACATATACTACCAATATTATTGTTTCCCAGACAATGTTTTGTTTATGGGTAACTTAAATATTGATACAGTGTGCACGTGTCTAACTGTTGGTTGGACCATATTCTGCAATAATGCAGTGGCCTAAAAGTCACATAAATACTAAACCAGCTGTCGGCAGAACAAATAAGATGGTACCTTTGATTAGTGAAAGAGAAAAGTTTTCTGTTAAAACACTGATGGAGCCACCAACCTCTCAAAGATCCCCGTTAAAGTGCTCCTACCTTTATACTCAGGTAGTTGTCACAACTCCGCGACTTGGCTCTTGAGTGCATTTTCCTTAGCGACAACATATAGACGGAGTAAATCCAAACAACTCTGAGCGATAAATAAATAATTATCATGAACTCCTCATTAACTCCACTCTGCTCTGTAAGTGCTGGAGAGTCATTGTTGCGCTATGTCTAGTGCCATTTCTCTGCCTGTATTCTGCCTGTGTACGGCTTAAGCAGCTGGAGCAGACTGTTGAAGCGTGAGAGGCAGCGCGCTGGCTTCCCTGGCACTCCCCCCTCCCTGTCCCTAACAGCATAACTTCCCCCGCCCTGCAGCGCTGCTAGTGAAGCCTCATCCAGCTGGATAAATGCACTGCTACAACTTCAGGCATAACACTGAGGAAAACACAACATGCTACCAGTACTACTGCATCGGCACTCCCCCACTCCACCTAGGAGGGGTCAGACTCTGCTTCTCAGACACCCCCCCACGACCCCTCGCACCTTTGACTCTCCCCCCATCAACCCTCCTGCCACAATGCTCTCTCTTTGTCCTCACAATACAAATGGACTAGGGTTTCAGCTTATTCTGCTGCTTTTCAAAAAGGAGAAAGAAAGGAAGACATCAGCACAGGATTGGTGGTTCAGGTCACTCACCACAAAGCAGTTTGCCTTTAAATATTGTCAGAGGGGGAAAACCAATCCTTTATCTGGCCTTTACAACCACTGACATATGTGGGACATCCTCCTGTGACAGAGACAGATACTCTCAGGACAGAAAAAATACTTTATTTGGCCTTTCTCTAACATTTGTGTCAGTAAACACACCACTGGAAGAAAGGCAATCAATGTAAGTTATACAGTACATCCTAATATCTATTTTTAAGGCTAGATTTTAAACACAGGAAATCCTTTTAGGAACCTAATGAGAATGCATGTGTTGTGAAAAGGTGAAAATCATATTAAGGCAGCTTGTTCACACAGTGTAGAGAGTGAGGATGGGTAATTAGGTTGGTTTATATTTAGAGGACCACTAGATTCCTGTCAGACGTCATTAGGACCAGACAGCACAACGACCTGACACAGACAAGAACACACGAGTTAAAGTCACACTGATAAAGAACCCTACACTTGGACTGTGAGCACAGAGTAAAGACATCAGCGTTAACTGTGGATTCCAACTCCTGTGTTGTTTTATATACAGAGTTCTACATTTAGATTCATGTATAACCCTACTGTATAATCTTCCTCACATATGCACTATTCAAATAGACACTCCTCTGCTCCCGACTCGCTCTGTTTGTTCCACAGTTGACCCTATAATTTCTGCTGCACCAGTCTTTTCCACCAGAATGGCTTCACTGTCACCATGACACTTTTTTATTATTGTTTTTATGTTTTCTCCAGTCTCACTTTAATTGTAATTTAATTAATTAGATTGAAATGACTACATATGCAACAAAAGTTCCAGTTTGGTGCCAACCCAAAGGGAAGGAGCATCTGCCAACTCGGTCAACAGGATGTAAGCACAAAGGTCAGAGGTTAAGATATTTGTAGAAGCAACAAGTTTGAATCAAAGCAGTGTAAAAAACATGCAGTGATATGTCAATACCCAGTCATTTATGATAAACTGATTCCTTTTGATTAAGTACACAACCTTATTTCAGACCTTTTGATGTTGTTTCACTAAAAACATTCTTACTACAGAGTTCATGACTTTTACATCCAGTTATTTTGTAGATTTTGGCGGCATATTGAATTATTGCATTTTATGATAATGATACACTGTATGGTCACATTAGCGTGTGTTTTTTCCTCATTTAAACTTTCCCATGACAGTTAGAAGTCACAGTCCCGTCATATTACCTACAATGTGAACTTACTCCTCTGCAGCCACTAGAGGAGGTGCCAGTGTTTTATGTTTGGATTGCCAATGATTTAGATCAAGAACAAGCTGCACTCTAAACAAAAGTGTGTCTTAAATGTTTGCATTTGCCTTGATTTATTTAGTAGGTGTCCAACTGAGGTCCCGGGCTGTAGAAAAGTATATTGATGTGTTTACAGAAATACAAAATGAAACCTTTCCTGTTGTTTTCTTAAAAGTTTAAAATAGCCATGTTTATGTAGGCTTCTGGTAAACAATTTTTATGTGATGTGAAAAGGCAGATAGGGCAGTCCCAAGGGTGGCATCCAATCAGATAAGGCCATCAGGGGAACAAATTAGTCCGATGACATGAGAGCCGCAACATCGTCATTTTTCATTGTATCTGACGGCAGAGAAAACGTAAACAGGCAGATTTAAGGAGGGGTACACAGTGGAATATAGGATGGAGCTTTGGAGAAAACAACTTTACATCCGACCATTTTATCCCAAAACAGGTGAAGTTTAATTACTGTAAGTAAATGGGTTTTGCTGTGTGTGTAAAGGGACGGGTGGTCATCTGAGAAAAATCAGACTGAGTCACACACAAACACACGACAAACTGTGGAATGTGACACCTCTGTCCTACATCACTTTGTACCAACCTCACTGGCCACCCAAAAACTACAGTTGTTATGAAAACCTCCAGCTTCAAACCCTTCTCTTCTCCCTCCAAATCTCCCACAAAACTAAGCACGACAAAGAACACACTTAACACTTAAAAAGGTTGGTCTCCAGAGAAAAAGATTTGGGAAACTTTAACGCAGCCTTACATTCAAGTTTTGTAAGGCACAGAAGTGTCCCTTTACAGACCTCCTCCATCTGGTTCACACACAGTCTCAACAACACACTTCACATTACCATCCAACATCACACTCCTGTGGCCTTTTCCTTCAGCCAGGATCCATGATCTCCAGCTAACACAATGCACTGCCCTAGCATACTCCATGACTCCCAAATCCTGGGCCATCATCGTCAAAGTAAATAACTATTTTTGAGGACTAAGGTGTTTAGGAATGACAATTTTCTCATGGATGTCATGTGCAGCTGTTCTGGGCAGAGACGTACCTCCAGAGTGCAACACCTGTCATAAGTCCACTTTAACCTCCTGCCACTTAGACGTCTCACTCCAACACAAAAGCCAGTGTTTTCTTTGAGCACACGAGCACAGGTGGCTGAAGCAGACAAGATCGAATTACAGTGGGCTCCCACAGTTGTGAAGTCAAATAGAGGACATGCCCAGTCTGAGCAATTTAACAGAGTCACAAATCACAAAATCCTTGTTGTTCTCTTCCACATTAAAATCTAACCTATGCTACAGGGGAACAGGTGGACCATAAACAGATAACTCTATATACCCTATACAGTTGTTGTTCCAAGCATTTAAAGTAAAGCCTAGATTTTGGATCTATCACATTGTCATTTTAATCTACTATTACTGTATTCTGTACATGTACTATAAATCACTCTATTGAATTATTATTTATCTAGCCCAGAAAATTAGCTCAATATTTGAATCAAATTACACTAGACAATACTGGTAATGCAAAATGAACCATACTATATATATATATATATATATATATATATATATATATATATATATATATATATATATATATATATATATATATATATATATATATATATATATATATATATATATAGTTCAGCAGTGGAAATGGTTGCGGTAAAAAGCATTTAATAAAGGTATTTTTCTTCTATCTACAAAATCACAGAACGAATAAATAAATTAATTGTTCTAAAGCAGTCCTACCTTCCTCTGCTATCCTGCTTTAAGAGTGTGTGTCTCTCTGTGGCTCTGCTGTAGATGTGGCCCTGGCAGCTGTGTACCCAAACCAGAAAGGATCAGCCCCTCCTCAAAGTCCAGGAGAGGAACCTGACAAGTTTCATCAAACGCACTGCTTTGTTGACTAAGGAAATCACAATATTAAGGCTAGCCAGGGAGAGCGTTTCCCAGCCCCCCAAACATCCCAATTCCTCGGTGGGGCGTAACCTAGTCTTTTTATCTGTGCTCATCTTCTGCGTGTACACTGTGAGGGACAACTAAAGGCAAGGCAGACTGGCCTGTATCAAAGTCCCAAAATACATGTTACTAGGGCAATGCCACATTTATAAAGATCCAGTTATGTTTCATTATAATTTCTTGCACAGCAAACTAGATTTGCAGATGGTGAATAATAATTAATAGATAGTAGATAGATAGTGCCACTGATTGGAGCAGATGTCTGCTTTGTTCTATGGATTACCAGAGCCACTCAGCAAACACCTCCAGGTGTGCATTCCTCACCAGTAAGGAGAAAGGTGGGAGACACTCCTCTAAATCAATAAAATGCTGACTTTTCTTTCCCTTGAACTCTGCATGCCTGAGCAGGAGTTTGAAATGGGTTAAGTGCTGGTTCACTCCTCATCACAGTCTCAAAGAAGCTTCTGCACTTTAACAAAAACCTTCACTGAGGCACAACAACGTTTTTGAGCTCTAAGATAAAAACAAATCACATAAGTTGTTTTTTTATTTCTGTTTTGGACTTAACTGTACACCTGCCCTCAACTAGGTCTTCAGTCTTTTAGAGGAAGGGACTGAAATAACAGGCTCATCTCTAAATCCCTCATAACAAGCAAACACTGACCACTAATGAATCAGAGGCACTTAGATGCAGCTGTGATGCAAGCAGAGCTTCTTCAGAGGATTAGGTTATGACAGTGGGAAATGATGCATACATTTGTCTGTCTGACACCAAGTTCACAAGAGGATATCTGTAAATAAACAGTACATCTTTATTGAACCCTGTTTCAACACCATAATGATGACTGTTCACACAATTACTCCATTATAATACCAAACTTTTAGTTGCTTCTTTTGAAATGTTGAACAAACATGTAGATACAAGACCAAAATGGCCAGTAATTACCAAACTGCCCACGCTGAATGTCCAACATGGTAATTGCTTTGGGGCAGAAAAAATTCCACCGTGTGCTCATTTCAAGGAAAGAACCCGGTGATGTTAAGACTCACTGATAACCATCACAACACAGGCCTATTATAGGTCATACACCATGTCTCTGCACCTGATAATTTCAACAAATAAATGCACATCTGAGGATAGAGCGAGAGACAAGAAAGGAAGAGAGCAGAGGGAAAGGACGATAGGGAGGGCGAGGTGTTTCCTGTTTCCATAGCTCTAATTAGAACGCTCTCCGGGGAATAAAGGCCTCTAAAGGAAGAGGGGCTGTGTCATTGAGGAACTTCTCAATGTCAAAGGTTGTTGTTATATAAAATATAGTACATAACATATAGAGTAGATGTAACAAATGTGACAAGGGTGCTTTTACTTGGATGGTGGCAGTACTGACATGGTTGTTTTAAAATGCTACAGCAATTTTCTTGGAACAAACAGCTGTAACTTTTTAAAAACTCTAACATGAAGTCAATCAGCCCACTAGCACCTACATTAAATGTGACTAAATAGTGTTGGCATGTTATAGAGTTATTTGTTGTACATTTAGTTTCATTTCTAAATACAAGTTGTTTGAGGAGTAATGATTCTTTCCTGTTTAAAGATGCAGCAGAGATAGAGTTGTAAAATGATGTGCCTGGGGCAAACTCTTTTGTAGTGCTTTTTTATAAACACTCAAATTGTGTTTTCCGAGCACATGACAGACAACATAAGTCTGCAGCGGTGGATGGTGGACAACGTGGGAAAATAAAGAAACAGTACCTTATTTAAGATTACAATGAACGGTGCAAATTTCCATAAACCCCATGTGAAAAGAGCTCGAAAAGTGAGGAATATTAATAATCAGTTTGACAAGCCTGGTTCGCAATCAGCCTTGTTTGGTCTATTGGTATGCAGAAGAGATGCAAGCTGAGCCGAGAAGTGGGGGGCGGCTAAAGAGGAGTAAGCAGCCTTCATGTAGCGGCTCTTATCGCCTGGCAACCTCACCACCCTGCAGAGAATTTGTACAGTGGTCTGGAGCCGGCTTCTGCGTGCTCTCCCCAATAGAGGTAATTACCCACAAATACTGTAAAGACTGCGAGAGAGAGAAAAAAAGAAAAAGATTTGCAGTGGTGTGATTTGCAATTAAATAGCAGCAGCTCACAAAGTTCTCTCACAGCAATAAAAGGGCCTCTCGAGAAAAAGTGGTCCCAACTTTTTTCCGGGTTGTATAGAGTGGTCTGGTGGGTTTAAAAAGAAGAGGGTGCACACAAAAAAAGCATGATTCCTCCAGAACATTATTAAATAAGCATAACTAAAAACTCCCTTTATCTCACATTTATGACAGATTAAGTCTAGGCATCCCCAATTCCTGTGTGAGGCATTTTATATCTGCTCCCTGTCAGTCCCAATAGATTTCACTCACAAGTTCAGTCTTCTTCTTTTCTTTTGAGTCAGAATTAGTGAGCGTTTTCCCTCCAGATTGGACTGGGCAGAGCTTAGGGCTTAATCAAGTGGAAATTGGGAATAGAGAGTAGTGGGGGTGGTCAGGGTTGGGGTGGAGGGGAGAATGGAGCAATTGTTCGGATAAAGGCCCCATGTTGAGCCCACTTTGAAGTTCCTCTAGGGGGATGCGGTAGATTTTACAGTAGCATTACTTTTCTTTAAAACTGTCGAAACGTTGAAAAACACAAGAGACTGATGTGATGTCGAGACACAGTGAAGTCTTAGTGACTAAAATAAATAATAATAAAAGAAAACACTCCCAAAGCAAGTCTCTATTCAAGCTGCATGTGTCACTCACATGGACACCTGACATTGTGGACATTCAAGTGAGACCCCCCTCTGTTTGAACCACATCTATACAAGCAGACACTCTCTCCCACTGATCTATTATGTTGCAAAGCCTTTCACATGCATGTCTTGGATAAATGCCTATCTGTCAATGCTCTAGGGCAATCACATTTTACTGAGACAAGCACATAGTAAAGTACAAAAAAAAAAAACAGTCCTCTATGTCTGAATAAAGTCCATTCATGCAAAAAACATAGATGTGTATTTAAAAAAAACTAAAAACACATGGACCAGTCTGTTTACACTGTTTAGTGGCAAAAGAAGAAAAAAGAAAACAATGGACATTGTGTTTATTGCACAAACCTCGCTATGTGGTCCTCAGCAGGTGCACGTCTTAGTGATGCTGCAGTGTCCTGGTTCTAATCAGTGCCACTGTTGCCTTTATTACCTGGAAGGTTGTCCACCTGTTGCTAAAATAATGATTAAAAGTCCCAGTAAAAGAGAATACATGATAGCAGATGCTGCTACACAAACGGTTTCTGGTCGTCCACAGAGAGACTTACTTAGTGGTAAAAGCTAGTTGTCAGTGTTTAGCGCAGGTTCTCCAGGGGCAGAGTGGATATTTGCATTAGGCCGACCCTCCCCTCGCCTTTCATAGCTGCCTTTGTTTGTCGCCGTCGGGGCTCGGATTCAGTCCGTCCCTAAATCCCTGACTACCACAGAAGAGAATGCAGCTTTCTCTGAGCTCCGCTGCCAATTAAAAGTGCACTGGTGAGAAATTGCACAAAGAAAGCATTTAGAATATTACATTGTAGTTATCTTGAAAGAGACTAAATAAAGTACGTGTGCGTAATGAAAAGAAAATGCTATATGCGAAGTAAAACAGTAGGCTACCAGGGAAAAATGTAAAGCTAAAAATGAAGCCTGCAGTTTTCTCCTCTCTTTACGCACTTACGTGACACATGTGTTTCTCAAGGTGAGAAACACTAATGAAACACTTAATAACGCATTACAATTTCTGTAATCTGTGTTTAACAAACTTTTATCTACGTGTGACTGACCGGCTCTACTGTAACCTGTAGCCTACAAAATAATGGTCTGTGCTGACATTGTTCGATTCATGAAAGGCCTATTGCTGCCACTCAGTGGCCAGGGGAAGAATTGTCATCAAAACGTGCTTTTAGACCTGTACCTCATGTGGTAAATGTTTAAATAAATAATTATTCAATAAAGTTCCATAGTAATATTTAAAACTCTGCCAAAATGTTATTATGATAATTATCTTTTAATAATAACGTCTTTTCTTTGACTAAATCAAGAAAGCACACTTATGTCGATATTGTATGTCTTACCTCCTGGTGGATTGATGCTTTTAATAGATCTTAAGCATACTATAAAAAAATATGCTGTTTTATTTGCATATTTAGGAGACTAACTAGTCCATTCTCTATTCTCCACACAAGCTCTTGGCAATAAAGGCTCGTGCAGTAAAGGGCAATTATACTGTATATCATTTTATGTAAAACAAATTAGGGATGGTTAAATGTCCAACAAAACTATACTTATTAATTTTATCACACAAACATTATCAGTGTTCAAAAAAACTGTCCACAAAACATGAATGTACAATATACTGTTTATTAAAATATATAAAAGACAAAATACAAATATGCATAATTATATTCAAGATGAAATATGCATATATATATAGTTTAATTGTACAGTAAAATGTGTTTACTTATATAGATTTTTTTTATACATATAGCAAGATATTTTGCATTAAAATTGGCAGTGGTGATTTTATACTCCCCCCCCCCCTAAAGAAAATCCCTCAGTCCACAGCAGACCTCAAGAGGAAGCAGCCTCTAGAAATCATGAGAGCAGCAGCACCTTAACACCTGAGATCCATGTTTTTTGGAAATGTGTCCCACTGATTGGCACACCCAGTTTGACATTTAGCTTTAAGGGTTGTCAATCAGTGGCACTGAGAGGATAGGATGTCCTCAGTTTGATAGCTTTCTGGTATTTGTTTCTCAGTAAAACATGAATATTGATGCAATCCCAGCAGTAATCATTTATGTCCAAACTGTGCCGAAATGACTTATTACACAATAATAGCTTCAGAAATAAACATCCTTCTGGTTCAGTATCACACTACAGGATTCCTTAGATCTAATCTCAGGATAATTCCAAGTATAGCTTGAAGAATGAGAACAAATAGATCCTGGACAGACAGCTCTGCTGATACTCTGAAGTGGAATGTGAAGTCCTTCAGTCCTTCAGTGAAGTCCTGGTGTGGTGGTTGGTCCTGTATAGTCCTAGCTCATGTGATGAAGGCAGTCATGTCTGGTGGTAATGGTGGTAGTGGTGGTGGTGGTGATGTTCATGGTGATGGTGGTGCTCATGTCGTTGGACTACAGGAACCACAAGTCCTGGGCTGCCAGGTGGCCCAGACACATGTTCTCTCTCCAGATTTGGTTGTACCGAGGGCCCTGGAGGCTGTGGGTGTGCGGTGTGTGACTGAGGGGACAGTGGGGTTTTGGATGGGGACAAAGCCTCTCTGGTTCTGGCCCTAAGGCGTTTGCTGTGGCTGTATTGTAGAGGATGCTGGTGGTGGCTAGAGGACTGGACTTGAGGCGGCAGGTGGTACACATCCTGACCACTGTGGGCTACCGTGTTGCCGCTGTGTAGCACGGTCTGCACAGGAGGGTGGTAGCCGTGACACTTAGCAGACTTACTCCCTCCGATGTTATTCCCCCCACTGGTCTTGTAGATTCCTTTGGGGGATTTAACAAACTGTGAACCTTTGCTTCGAGATTCCATGGGGTTGTAGCTATCGCTAATGACCTGTGAACGGCGCTGGTGAGCAACTTGGGTTTCTGGTTCATGGGAACTGGAACGATTTTGACTGTGGGAGGTCCGAGTGTGAGTGTCCTGAGGAGAAACAGCATTGCTGGTTCCTAAAGACAAACAAGAGACAGCATTTTTGATTTTGACTTTACTTCATAGTGGTGTCCGCATTAGTAGACACATTTTCACTAAAAATATTTTTTTTTCTCCAAAAGCTAACCTTCAAATCTGGAGGTGTAGTTCTCAATACCAGCCAAGTCCAGATAGTGATTCCTTCTTTCTGTGTTCTCATCAACACAATAATGGTGCCCTTCACTTGCTGGTGCCTCATTACTGTGGCCGCGGCTGCGAATATGAATGAATAGCATAATTTGACATGGGCATTACGGCTATACTATCTACTGTACTAACTAATTTACTGTTGAAGAATACACTCACAGTGTTCACAGAAATGCTTCTACTGACCTTATATAAGATGATAGTCGCTTGTCAGCAGAGCGCCCCTCCTCCTGGTGACAGCGATCTGTGAATAATAACAAAGAAAAACTTTAGGCCAGTAGTATATTCACAAAATATTTCAATTTGAAGTAGTGTTTTTTGTTGTTGTTTACCTGTGCCTGCTTCTCTCCTATGGCACTTGGGCTCCGGTGTGACGGTCAACTTCACACGCAGCGTCTTATTCTTATTATGGTAGGAGTGATTGACAGAGGCGTCCACCACATCATAGATGGTGTGCATGAGACTGGACATATCCTGCACAGTGCAGATTAAACATTTAAGTACAGCCAGAATCACACATAAAATAAGACAAATGTTTCACATCTAAACACACCTCCTTGGTAACTTTGCCACTGTTGTCAAAGTCGTAAAGAGTAAAGATCCACTCCTGGCGGTTGTCGTCTTCCACAGACACGTCACACTCCATGTCCTGTGGATGAAAGCCAGCTTTACTACAAATAAAACTAACATGGACCCCAGGAAGGGTAGCTGTTGAATTGTGTGACAGCTAATGGAGATCCAAATAAATAAACAATAAACATACTGTGCATTAATACTTCAATTACCAAACCATTGACAACTACACATAAATAAAAGCACACATATACTGGCCACAGAAGCCAGCTATTTAAGACTGGATTAGAATAGTAGCATCTACATTACTACTTACATCTAGACTTATGCGTTTCTTCCCTGGAGCTTTGGTGACATCTCGAATGATCTCCCTCTCACCGTTTTCTGCATGAAGGTACTGCAAGTAGCTTTCACAGCCCTCAGCTTTCTCAGGAGGAAGAACCACTACACACAGCGACAAACAAATTAGATAAAAAAACAAACACATTAACAGAATGTTATGTCTCTAGACTGACTAAATATTTGCATTTCCATAAATAAAGTCAGATGCTTTATCCCCAAAAATATCCTATTGTAGTCTGACAGCTGCTGTCTTTGACCCATTGACGGTATAAGGGCCCTTCTACAGTCATTGCTTTGACCCAACATGGGCACTCACATCCTCGCAAGTAGGAATAAGGAGATAGCAAGATGAGCCTGTGGAGGGTTCAACTGTTGTTTTTAGCCTCTGTTTTCTTTGACTAGGAAAGGGTCCCCAAGACTGTGGACTTTTAATCTCTGACTTTATTTATGGGAGTATGATTTGCCAGTATTATTGAAGAATATATCCAGGTTAGTTGCTTTGAAGTCAACCCCAGAAGACAGTCCTCATAAGTAATGCATGTGTGTAATGCATCATTTTAACCTATATTAAAAAAACTATATAAAATAAATATATACATAATATATATAAATATATATTAACCCTCTCTTTTCTTTGTAGAGCTAACTATGCCTGTGCACTTCCGGAGAAAGTAAACTAAATAAATTCGAATAGATGAAGTATATTCTTCTTAGCTTACCCTCTAGGGGACAGTGTTGATCTCTGAATTGACCTTCCTTCAGCTCCCCATTTGGAAACTCCTGAGACATGGAACAAAATCAAAAGAGACAGAGAGGAAAGGAGGGTGGTGTTAGAGATGTAAGTGAATCTAAAGTTCAGACCACAGACACAGAGAAAACAAACAGTCCCCACTAAAGCATTTCCTACTCAATGAGAGGCAGAGGGCTGGCGGCTCCGACGGGGCCAAACACTTTGAACATCTGCACGCTTATTGTGTTTCACTGTCTGGGACACGGCAAAGAGCAGCCACAGCCGAGCTTTAAAGATTCCTCCAAGCCCATCGACTCAAACCTCTCATTCATCAAACAACATAATGCACTTCCTCCTCTGAGCTGTTTGTACCAGCCTGTTTATTCTCATCTTACTTGACATGAAACTGTGAGGAGATTTAACTAAAAGAAACACACAGTTTAGGGAAAGTTTGGTTGTACTGAAATGTAAAGTACTCAAAGAACATTTAACATTTGGTTTATATAAAACGAAACCACACAATGAGCCCTCAGCAACATGTGTGTATTTATTTTGAATGGAGAATAATTGCCAGATGGAAATTTCCAGGCAGATAGGATGGGACTGATTAAATACACAGTTATGGAGTTGTAAAACAAAAGGGGGCCTAAAGGGTAAAAAGAGGGAAAATGGATGGATATGGCTCTGTTGTCATATGTCAGTAACCTATATCCTGAAAAAATACAGACTTATAGTGTATTTGTAACTGTCCCATATACGAACTACCACATCCATATATCAACTCTTTCCCTCTAGCACGTGTGCGCGCAAGTACACACAAGCAAACAGTTAATAATTAAAACTGGATGTTGGAAACAATGAAAATTAAGTGCAGCACAGGCCCTAAAACCACAAGTATTTAAACAACAAATGAATCATCTTATTTACGTCATTCTCGGCACTATACTCTGCTCCAAACACACTTTGAAATCAAACCTCAAATCTCAGATTGAATCAAGGAACCCCACGGAAACGCGACAAATAAAAAACAGATAGATGCTCTAAGAAAAAAAAAAAGAACTCTATGTACCTTCAGCCGAGCGCAGAGTCTGAACATCTGCATGCATTTAGTTTGAAGGAGCCCCCTTCCCCCCTTCTTCTCAGAGTAATGACAGCGCCAGGGCCTGTGGTTCTGTTTAACAATCTCAAAGGCCGTGATTATTTCTTACTTCATAGGATGATACCTTCAGCCTGTAATCTGGCAATGACCTTCAGCACTCAAGGGGGGATCTGTTGGAGGCTCAGGGTCAAGGCTCGGACACCCCCTGTAAATTGGCCACCGGAGACAGTGAGGGAAAACAGACAGAAGGGGGAAAGAATGAAGAAAGACATGAGAAGGGGAGGATGAACATGAGGAAAAAGGAAGCAGCGGGAATAAAGAGGAGAGAAGAGGGCTTGAAGGGGGGAAACAAAAGATAAGAGGGACAAAGATGGGAGGGGAGAGTCGCAGATAAAAGTTAAAGCACTGGAGCTTGTTTGTTTGAGAGGAGATAGGGGATATCTGCTTCTTGGTGGTAGAGGAGGATTCTTATTTTAATTTACAGACCCTCGAAGGCTTCTGGAAGACAACTGGTACCGCTCCCTGGGCCTCAAAGAAGCTGCACTCTTTCATCAACAAATACATGCACCGTGGAAAACAGGCATTCATATAGGCTACAGCCGCTCAAACACCATATTTCCCGCCAAGTTGTTGTTTCCCTTTCTGCTCTGGATGCTTTTATCTCTTGTCTTTGTACTGCAGTCCCCTAATGAAGGGCAATGTGTGCAAGGCAGAGGGGGTTCACATACTGAGACGCACTGTTACGCCGCTCCCAGGAACATCAAAGCCTACCATTGATTCTTCTCATCCCAGCCTCAGCGAGGGTGAACAGCAAGGCATAATCACCTCCAAATGAAAGACAAGGATTCAAGTGTAATGAAACATATCATTCAAGAGACTGTAATTAAAATGTAGATATCAGTAGATGTCACGCTGAGTGTCCGAAAAGGTTGATGTCACAACACATGGCGAGAAATACCAGCACCCAAGTCCACCTCTGTGCTCATTACAGCCGCTGGGAGAGCTAATGAGAGAGCTGGCTGGGTCCAACCACAGTCTGCAGTTTTAATGTCTAAACACATGGCATCTCCATCCACATCGCCCACGGTGTCGGGCCTCAAATCTGCCCACCACATGTGTAATCAACTACTTTCTGGCACTCATTCTTTTACTATCAGATCACATGCCGCTCTGCATGCAATGAACAAAAGGTGTAGGCGCGCTAGTCAAAGTTACCGGCGGGGTACACCTGAAACCAAGATTTATTCAAGTGTGTGATATAACATGTAAGGATAAAATAAAAGAATGAGGCATTAGACATGTGCAGTGGAAATACAAGCTGACACTCTTCCATGTAAACAAGCTGTGTCTAACAGACGTCTTGACATGAGAGACAGAGACAGAGAGAGGTGTATGATGTTTGTTTCTGTTTAATGCAGCAGCTTCCCTAAAGCCTCAGCCTGCTGCCAGCCTTTTATGTGGGATAGGGTAACCAGGGGAAGCTTCCATAACTCCCTACCAGGTGACATCAGACATCCCCCAGCCGCCTCTCTCCTTCTCTCTGCCTACCACCCATCCTCCCTCTGGAAAACACTGCACAGCTTTGTTCTCCCCCCCCAGTAACTCACCCCAAAATATAACTACACACACTTCTTTTGGCCCATTCTTCGAACTGTACTACACACAAGTAATTTTGTAAAAGTTGGTGAAGAATACTTTTCATTGTTAGAGCAGCTTGATAAGGATGTTTAATAATAATATACAGTTAAAGCATATCCTGCTAAAAATCATAATGTTGTTGGCAGACTTCAGATTAAAACTTTGAAATGTTGAAATGTTCAGAGGTAACTTTATATAATCTGAAGTAGACCAACAATGCTTCTCATTTGCTTGATTTATTACAGTGAATACATTTTAAATGAAAAACTGCACACTCACAACAAATGTAAAGTCACCTGGAACTGACACCTTCTGCAGAAAGGCCTAGGTGACAACCAGCCAAACATCATTTCCACTTCTCAAAGAGTTAGGGTGACTGTGGGGTTGCCAAATAATAAAAAAGAAGACTTAGTAGTATGAGTATAAAGAAAGGGACACCGCTTTGTAAACAAACTGCATACGCTTCACCGCAGAATGAAACTGGAGAGAGAGAGAGGGGTCATTGAGAAATAAGGGCCCTCCATTCCAGAAGTAACCAACCTGGCCTTGACTGAAAACCAGATGTGAGTGGTTACGCTGAATAGGAGTCAAGGGGAGGCCGGAGCGGGGGGCAGGGGCTTTGGCTGAAATAAGGGGAGCTAAAAAAGACAGAGAGGGTCCATTGCACAACACAGTCTTTTCTTGCAAAACCAAAAAAGAACAATATGATGAGGACTTGACATCTGAAGACTGGTTAATCAGGCTACATTTCCAGTCCAACTTGGGCTAATTATGGAGCTTGGAGTCAACTGACAGGATTGGCCACATTAAGCAACACACTGCTGTGAACACTTGTTTTTTTGAGGGGAGTTAAAGGGTGTAATAATTACATTCTAAGTTCATGCGGCGGTGCAGGCAAATTTTTGTGATTGAATTTGAATAATTACAGTGCTTTCCAACAATCTTAAAACACAGAGCCAAGAAAGAAAATGTCGAGTTTTTGCTGTAGACAGATAAAACTCCCTTTGTCCGGTGATACAGGCAGTTTATCTATGTATCATATTCAGTGACAAAGCTTTTAGTAAATGCCAGTGAGATCAGAGCAAAATGCCACCATGTCATATGGCCTATTGGCCCCAAGACGGCCCTTTCAAAGTAGCAGGATCTGTCTGAGGTCAAACAGGAGGCAAAGCCCTCTCCCTTGGCAGCACATGAATCATTCGGGTGAAGCCTCTCCAGTTGTAATATAACAACAGCTGTGTGGAGAGATGAGCATTCTTGGCTGTCTATGTAAGGGGCGAGCGTAAAGTGCTGAAAGTCACCAGCTTTGCCTCAGTCAGTCCATCCCCCTCCCTCCAGTCCCCTCCCCACAAAAACGCTGTGCATCTTGTCACTTTGATTATGACCTGCTGGACATCATAAACAAAGATTACCATCACAGGCCGATCATCCTGCATCTGTCACCAGTGCAGTGATCAACCCGCCTTCATTAAAGTGGGCTTTGATAGCAGTCTGATGTAATGGAGTCCACTACTGTCAGCTGTCACACAGGCTGCCAATACAGCCACCCTGTGCCCTTTAGCATTGTCCAGGACATGTCTGCGAATCAGAGTTAGGCAAACGCAATACATAATAACCTCACACTCAGACTTAGAAACAAGAACGCTGTGTCACAATACTCAACTGAACATTTAGGTGTCTGTGTTGTCATGAGAAGCTAAGGCTGTTTTGCAGAATAATATTAATTACTGATACAAACGGCACCATAAAAATGTTGTTTGACTCAATAACATGGCTTCTTTATTCTCTCAAGTAAGACAGCATTAAACTTACTGACATGGTATGACATGATACAAGCAGTCCACATTTCAAACATGCAAAAACAAACAAAATAAGTTCACAAGGCACGGCATATCAAAGCCACTGCGGGACAAGCGCATAGTCTCAAACAGGATGTTCCACTGTTTCTGGCCTCTATGTGAAATTCTGTAAGCTCCTGCACAGGCCTTGGGCTCTAAAGCCTGGCCAATGGAGAGCACACCCAGGCCGATAAAGCTGAGGGGATTTGTTCCACATTCCACAGTCCCTTCAAACAACCCTGCAGATCTATAAATGCCAGGTTTGCGGATGAGGTGGCTTGGACATCCGGCTACACCTCTCCACTGGTGCAGATACTCTTCAAGTGCTGGAAATGATCTCACATCGCCAGAGGTTCTGTATAAAATGTCAGTCACTCGGGCTTTGTAATCACCTTTACCCTTTTGTGCTTTGAGGAAACCGTTTCAGCGTAACCACTTTCAGCTGTAGGGCCACTTTTTGTTTACAGAATTTAGTGTCAAGTTTGCCGCCGTGAGTCTGGTACTGAGATGTCAGTTAGCGATGTAAGATAATTGCTCTCACCTGTAAGATAACCACCAACACTACTGTTTTCACTATTCCTTTTGTTAAGCTGCGAGGGATTTGAGTCACAGCTTTGAAAGTCAGGTCTGGCAGTTCATAGGGGCGAGGCTTTGTGGTTGGAGGCTGGTAAAGTTACAGGCGTTACAGTGCTCCTGTGGGTGACTGAGAAATGTAAACAAACCATGTTGGAAAGGACAGCTGCATGTGAGTGTTAGAAGAGCAGCCACACTGGCCGAGCCTTACATGTAAAGGGCACAAATGAATTATGTTGTCAGTTTAGCCCACAATGACTTTTGGGCTATAAATCCAAATCAATGTGTTTTTTAAGTTTTGTAGGTTTGTGACTGAACTGAGCGCTGGACTCCCCAGGTTTTAGCAGGAAAAGGATGGGTTCAGGGTCACATCCACAGCTATACAGTCCACTAGTTAGTGATCCCCATGGGTAGCCTACATAGAGAGGTTCAGATCCATATGACTGTCTGAAATGGGCCATGAACTATCCAAGCGTTCTTCTGGGAGGTAAATTGGAGGAAGAGAAATGGACGGCTGGTGTACTGTACTAATATTACATAGGACCCTTAGAGGAAATTAGTCCTCTAGGTCAAAGTGTGGCACTTACAATGAAACAAATGACCAAAGATTCCAATTCCTATTCTAAAAAAACGTTGCCGAACCTCAGCTCCCATGAGGCACCAATTGTTTGCATAACTGGTACTGTTCCTTCAAATAATGAAACATTTCAGACTTGTGGCTGTTCTGCCAAAATACTTAAAGGAAAAGAGACTGTTACATAGCTTTTTAAGTAAATAACTGGAGTACAACACGAAGAAAAGCGTATGTAGGGTATATTAAGGTTGGGCAGCTTGTGTAACTGTATAATACTGCTGTCTCCCCCAGCTGGTACTTAATGCCAGTCTCAAACTGAAGAAGAAAATTCTTAACACCGCAAGAACAGGCTTATTTCCAAGCTGTGAAGTTCCTCACAGGCCTGGAACCAGACAGGCGGTCATCCCAGGGTCAACACCGAAGTGTTTTCTCGAGGATTCCTAAAAATACACCTCTGTTAGGCAAAGGAAGAGCAGCGAGTATAACTGTCAGATGATGCAAAGGAGGCATGGATATGTTAAATAGATCATTGCCTGTGTGGCAGCTGACTGAAGTGCTTCAGACTGAGAAATGTAACTTCCCATGAAGAAACAACTAATGTGAAAGATGAAGATAAGCAGATAAAAAAAAGAGCCACCAATTACCAAAAACATCCAAAGCTGGTCAAACCGGTCCAAAAAGTAGTACATGGATGAGATATAACTTTTGAACTCAAAGCTACAAGAAAAGTTTGTAATACCAAAAAATATTTTTTAGGGTTTAGATTTTATGGTGCAGAAGATTTTTGAGGCCATAAAGGGCAAGAGTATAACATCTGTGTTTAAGGCTTTAGCTGCCATGTGTACACAACTGTGTGTCTCAAACACTTGTTTTCCAGTGTGAAATTCTGGAACGTAATTCATCCATGGCACAAGCAGAGATCAAAAGGCTTTGGTGAAGAGGGCAGTTTAGCAGAGCTCCACCTCCTGCTCTAGCTCAGCGTTTGCAACAGAGCGCACAAAGAACGGCTGCATTCTCGCCATAATTACTGGAAACCAGGGCTGCACAGCTACAAAGGAGTCTGCATCTACAAGCTGCATTAGTTTAGCCATGCACATGTTCTTATCTTATCTCAGGTGTAAAACTAAAAGTCCTGGTCTTGGGATCCTCACTGCAAGTTTGAGGCAACCCGCTTAAAACAGCGCAGTGACACTCAGCATTTGGTGATAGTTGACAAAAGTGGATTTGTCAAAGAGCAAAACACCTTAAAGCTGAGCACATGACACCAAGGCTAAAAGTTCAGATATTCTGATACACTGGCGTTCTTGAAGCGATAGGATCAGTCAGGCCCCTATCAACATAAAAAGGTAGTGCTGGTGACTAAAAGCCAGAAGAACGACTATATCAGATCACTCAGACTCACTTACAACTGCCTTTTTAAAGTCATGTTTTAAGATTTGTGCCATCAAAAGCTGCTCTTCAATTGTCTAATTTTATACAATCAAAGGAAAGAATGTGTTTTTGTGAAGCAGATGGTGTCTATGAGAGAGAGTCTAGGAAAAGGGACAGGCATCTCAAGAAGAACTGTTGTTTATTTGAAACGATCCTTTAGGTAAACATGTTACATCGCACACAGAGCCAGGTCAGCTTTTGAAGTGGATGGGCTCAAGAAAGAAACTGGTGGAGGAAGAAAAAAAAGCTACCTTCAGAGGAAATGAGAACAGTGGCCTCTTTCAATTCAGTTTTATCCTCTCCCTCCCTTTTTGTCACATACAGAGTACAAAAGATGTTTAGTGTATGCATAAATACATTGGATCACACTGAGACTGGCACAACTTTTCTTTTACAAATGCAGATAAAGAATTGTTACGCCATTATCCTTTTCAAAATTAAACTTTCCCCTGAAAAATTACCACAAATGACAAAAATAAACCACGTCCTTATATTGACAACCTTTTGAGCTTTGTTGAAGGATGCAGGTTTGTGGAACAAAAGTAAGTTTGCAGCCATTTTCCTGTTGGAGAGGAATGGGATGTGCAGAAGGAGGTCTGGGATTGTCCTGTCTGCACAGTTTAAGTCCAGGCTTTGAAGCTGCTAGTGTGTTTCAACAGCTAACTACTTTCAGATGGGACTGTGGCGTTTTATGAGCTGAGTAATAGCGATACCTACACATGTGCAGGCTTGGGGTCCCAAAGAGGGGAAACTTGACTCAGAGCAGACAGATGCCTAATTCCTGAGGGGTCTGCCTTTGGGTGTGTTTGATAAATGTTGTGCTATGGCTTTGTGTGTTTGAAATGAGAGAGGAAGAATATTATGTACACTAGACATATAAGCACAATTTTTATATCATTGTATATCATACATTTAAGCAATTAAGTAATGAGTAGAATATAAATAAATGTGTTTATTATGGAAAAGATCAAAGGGGTAAATGAAAACTCTTCACAAAACAGAAAGGCTGATTGTTCAGGCCATATGTTCTGAATGCTATACAATTTAGCTTCAAACAGCATAGCATCATAAGAAATGAGGAACAATGCCAGCAGCTTTGTGTACTCCAATTTTAGATCACAGGAAGCCAGGGTTTGCGGTGTTTTTCATTCTTGAGCCTTAAAATTAGCAGGGTGTCAAGCTCAGGAATGTGGAGCAAACATGGAGCAGGACAAGTAGGTTTAAAGGTTTTTATTGAGTAAAAACAAAGAAAGTAACTTAGAGGTGCAGGGAAGATGGCTGATTTATCCACTCAATTTACATGCTTTCACACACAAAGAGTAAAACGTATTCTTTCCAAAGGTTCATAGCTTTAGTGCATTGTGTTGCATATTGTACTTAGTTTACTTGGGGGTTCCCATTTGTGTACTACACTGTAGTGTTTCACCTAACAATCTGAAAATACCACTGGCTGAGTTCAGAGAACAGACTTCTGTCACATGTTTGATATATGTGTCACTTTACCTGAGTTCATCACATGTAAATAAAGCAATGTACTGACTATAACAACAACATGCATCAGCAACAAGCATATATAGTAATATTGTCTCTTTGCTGTTCTAGGCCCTGCAGAATTAAGTCCACTTTGAAAAGAGCTAAAGCTTTCTAAGGGAGAACAGAGGTTTATGTGGAAACATACCTTACACACTAAAATGTAATAACCTTTGAGTCTCCCGGTGTTTTACTTGGCTGAGAGAAACACAAGATCAAACACAGTCTTGGATCCAGCAGCTTGTGCCAAAAATGTCAGTGCTAAGCACTGGGCTCCATCTTTAGGTATGTTCTTTCCTCTGGTTGAGTGTAAGACGCAGAGCAGCATTAACCCTCAGAGATTCAGCCTCAAGCAGGCACCAGTGCCAGCCACCAGACAGGAAGTAAGGTCTCCCTGCTGTCATCACCACCAAGCCTAGGGCATGCAGTGTCATAACTATCCCACAATGAGATCTATTCAGGAGGGAGGCTTCCACATGTGACTGCACCCACAACAGCTTTGTATGAGGAGGAGCTACTGATCTTTAACCAATACATATCTCACACTCACAATCACAAGACACGTTCTGAGAAAAGTGACTTCAAAGCTGTCTGAGATACAATCAAAAAAGTGACACAACTTCATTCCATGCCTCTGCTGCTAAGAGCTAAAATAATGAGGGAAACATTTCCTTATATTTAGACAATTCTCATATGAATTGTATAGGGAAACATTTACATAAAATTCAAATAACAATCAACAAAATTAATGCTTCTACTTCTGTTAATAACAGATCAGCATGACGTGATGTCTAAGCATTCTATCTTGTAGATGGACCAAAATGTACTACAGGGTTCAATGGAGCTGACATTTCCCATACCACTATTTGCATATTAAAGCATTCTCATCAATTGTGCTGGAGGTTTGTAAGCAGGCCTTTTCTGCTTCACAAGTTGAGGTCATGGTGGAGATTGGGGTGACAAAAAGCAAACTGCTTCAAATTCCATTCACATAGTACATTATCTAAAAAAAAACATTTAATCAAATTGTTTCTCTATCTTTAAATTCTTCTGCTAAGAGAAATCTTTGTTTTTTTTTTACTTTTTAAAAAGTTTTTGTAGAAAGGTTTGAAGAGCAAAGTGATGACATGCACCAAAACAAGTATGTGGCTCTTGTGACAACTGCTGCAGAGGCCCAGGTGAGGATGTTTAGTTTGGACAAATGGAACCAAACAGTGAAAAACCATCTGATGATCAGCATCTTGTGAGAGCAACAGACAAGGTAAACCCCAACCCTATTACCTTCAAACTGCTCTGGAAAATTTCACCCCTAAACTGCTCTTTCTGCTCTTTTCCTATTGCCCTCCACCCTCACACCCCCATCGCACCACAGCCCCTCTCTCGCTGCTCCAGGATTTTGCAGTACAAACCAGGAACAGATGTCTGCCGGGGCTGTGCTGAAAGACCCCGCTGTTCTGGATGCCAGCCACATGCTTTTCATTCAGAGATGAAGGCTCACAGCTCGCCTTCTTGTGAAGCCAAATTCAAAAAAGAGAGAGAGAGTGTGAGGGGTGGAAAAAACAAACTCTCCAAATGCATTTAAGTCTCTTCAAAAAGACTACATATGTGAGCCCACCTTTCTGTTCAAGTAGGTATGGCATCTTTGGTGTGGATTTTATATTGCACTTCCATTCTCACACATTCATTCTTGCACCAGTACTGTGGCACTGGCATCAAGGTGGGTTAAGTGTCTTGCCAAAAGATACAACGACAGAATAAACCAGGGAGAGTGAGAGTTGAACTGCCAACCTTCCGGTTATAGGACAACCGCTCTACCACTGAGCCACATCTTTCCTACGAAGTCCGCCCAGATGGATTGGCTTTAAGTCATTTTCACTTGAGGATCAGTCTCTGCTGATCGGAAGCTGCTTGGTTCAGCACTGATAAATACAATTTTATTAATAATTTTAATTTGGGCTTTAGGATTACACAGATACTGTATATATGCTCACATCCAAGTCAAACACTGCACCCAAACAAAACATTAATTTTAAGCGTGATTGCCAAATGATTATTATTATGTAAAGGGAAACTTTGATTCAAAGGTTCTAAATGAACATTAAATAACAAGGAATAGTGAACTGCTGGGAAGCCATGCTCTTAAAACCCACTTATTATTGAAAGCAATGTAATGCCATAAGTCAAAATAAATCTCAGTCGCAAAGGCTTTTGCCACATCATTACATCCAACAGTATTACATCCAACTGTATCACTAACTAAGCCTTTTTACTTGGTGTGTGATATCATTAACCTTTCAAAGAGTTATTTTGTGGTGCTATAAATATTGACACACTGCCTCGTCACAGGCCAAGTCTGCGGGAATTTTTAAGACAAAAGAAGGCGCTGAAAGTCTGAATTAGCTTGTCATTATTTCATCATCAGGCATGTCTGTTTGAAGCTCCAAAATGAGTGCGTTGCGTTGTGTGTGTGTGTCTGTGTGTGCATGTGTGTGTGCGTGTCTGTGTTTGTAAGTGTGAACGTGCGTGTGTGTGTGTGAGTGCATGTGTGTGTGTGTGTGTGTGCATGTGTGTGTGTGTGAATGTGTGTGTGCGTGTGTGTGTGTGTGTGTGTGTGTGTGTGCGTGTGTGTGTTTGTAAGTGTGAACGTGCGTGTGTGTGTGTGAGTGCATGTGTGTGTGTGTGTGTGTGTGTGCGTGTGTGTGTTTGTAAGTGTGAACGTGCGTGTGTGTGTGTGTGTGTGTGTGTGTGTGCATGTGTGTGTGTTTGTAAGTGTGAACGTGCGTGTGTGTGTGTGCGTGTGTGTGTGTACATGCGTGTGTGTGTAAGTGCATGTGTGCGAGTGCGTGAGAGCGTGTGTGTGCGTGTGTGTGAGTGCGTGTGCGTGCATGTGCGAGTGCGTGTGTGTGTGTGAGTGTGTGTGTGCGTGTGAGTTCGTGTGTGTGAGTATATGTGTGTGAGTGTGTGCATGCGCACGTGTGTGTGAGTGCGATTTTGTGTGTGCGAGCGTGTGTGTGTGTGCGAGTGCGTGTGTGTGAGTGCATGTGTGTGTGCAAGTGTGTGTGTGCGAGTGCGTGTGTGTGAATGTGTGCAAGTGCGTGTGTGTGAGTGTGTGTGAGTGCGTGTGTGTGCATGTGTGTGTGTGTGCAAGTGCATGTGCGCGTGTGTGTGCGTGTGTGTGAGTGTGTGCGTGTGAGTGCGTGTTTGTGTGTGTAAGTGTGTGCGTGTGAGTGCGTGTGTGTGCATGTGTGTGTGTGCGAGTGCGTCTGTGTGTATGTGTGTGTGTGTATGTGTGCATGTGTGTGTGCGTGTGTGTGTTTGTAAGTGTGAACGTGCGTGTGTGTGTGTGTGCGTGTGTGTGTTTGTAAGTGTGAATGTGCGTGTGTGTGTGTGTACATGCGTGTGTGTGTGAGTGCATGTGTGCGAGTGCGTGAGAGCGTGTGTGTGCGTGTGTGTGAGTGCGTGTGCGTGCATGTGCGAGTGCGTGTATGTGTGTGTGAGTGTGTGTGTGCGTGTGAGTTCGTGTGCGTGAGTATATGTGTGTGAGTGTGTGCATGCGCACGTGTGTGTGAGTGCGATTTTGTGTGTGCGAGCGTGTGTGTGTGTGTGAGTGCGTGTGCGTGTTTGTGCGTGTGTGTGAGTGCGTGTGTGTGAGTGCGTGTGTGTGAGTGCGTGTGCGTGTTTGTGCGTGTGTGTGAGAGAGAGAGGGGCTCTGTACTACAACGTGTTGACGTTTCCAGAGAGCTCTTCACTAATGAACAGAGTTTTAGATGTAAAAGATGTAAAAATAGACGTAAAAATATATTCAGTAACCATTTCAAGTTTTGGAATAATTTTTTCTCGCCTGCAGCTGTTGTTTATACCTTGCAACTGCAAACAGACCAGGAAGAATCCCTTTGGACACCTGCAATAACTTGTCACACTCTTGATGACTTTTGCCAAGTCATCCTGCTGTATCATGTTTTCTTTGTCCACTCAAACCACATACTAATATGCTTTAGGACTACAAACTGAGGGCACTGCTCCAGGTGTAAATGAGGATTATGTCTTCAAACATCAATATTCATCAATATTTAAAAGGTTTTCCATTGTACATCTTATTTCTGGAAGCATTTGTGTGATAGCTGAATTGAGGAGGAGCACGGTCAGATGCAGAAGTTAATGCTCTTATTTTGTACCTGGTGGCACCCCATCCTCCTGCCCACCCCCCTGGACAGGACGGGACAGGGCAGGGTAGGAAGGGGGGTAGAAGGTAGAAGGGTGAGGGTTTGGAGGCTCCAGTGATATCAGAGCTCTTTTATAACTCCCAGCTCTGTGCTTTGAAGTCGCAGCCAGACAGCTCAGGAATCCTACTCCCCCGTTTGACAATGAGGAGGGGGATGGTCAAAGCTAAACACTGTGTTTGGCCGATCTTATATGAAATCATAAGTAATTTTAGACGTCTCTGCAGCTCATCAGCTGGTGCAGTCTTGCTGAGGATATGGTTTGGGTCATATGTGGAAACGCTTAAGGCCCATCACAGTTGAAATTAATTCTAAAGCCCTAATACTCTAAATCCCTGAAAATCAAAATGGCGCTATTACTTCTTTATAACTTATTTAGTCTAAATTTATATACAAAACATAACCCAATAAGCGAGTAGTGGCTAACAGAAACTTCCTACACAATGTAATATCCTGTTATAGTGACTTCACAGCATTCATGTATTATATGCTATGTACATTTCTTTTCACTTTTTTTTTTACTTAATTGGTCATCTAAGCTGCCTATAAATTAATAATTTTGTAGATTGTTTGATAATTAGTTACAGCAAAGTATCTTACAAAAAAAGTTTCAGACAACATGGCTGATAAATGTTCTATTTAGAAATGAACCGTACATTTTTCTCCTCATTCATTCTCATATCAAGGCCAGTGCCACAATAGAAAAGGGTCAATTATATAATGAAGGTTATTGAGTATGCTAAAATCATACATAAATCAAGAGTACAGCTTTGATAGCAGTGAGGGTGGGATCCTTGTATTAAGTGCCAGTCATAGTCCTCTGGTGGTTTTCTTTCAGGGGAGTGTGGAGTCTAGTTCTCTTTTAATTTGCTACAAGTGGGTGGTTTATAGCCCTGATATTATCCATAACTCTTCCACTATTACAACCACCCACCTTACAAATTGTCAGCACCTCTGTGTGAACTCCACAGACTCAATGGTGGGACTGATGTATTCTTCAAAACGACCCTAATTGCAGTGATGCAATGATATGGCACAGCGGGCCGCCCACTGGGAGCAGCACTATAAGAAGAGACACTGTTCAAGAAGACAGTCTTGAGCCACAGAGCCAGCAGCAAGAGTAAACTGGCAGAGTAATAACTTGTACAAAGCTGTGCCACAGCCAGACATGAAAGAAACAACAAACACTACAGCCATGCAAAGGCATTAGGAGGTCTTCACACATGCTTTCAGTGCAACAACTCTGAAGTGCATGGCATCTCATCAGTGAATGCAAATACCCACTCACACACAGCAAACAACTTAGAAATGGTCTTTGCTATGATAAGCATTACTGATACACATAAGTTCAAAGAGATAATGTTGTTGGCTGCTCCATTTCATCCCTCCACACTCTCTTCCTTATTTCTGTCTGCGTTATTTCGTAATTAAAGACACACATGAAAAAAACAAAACTTCTGTGCCTCCGTTCATTTGATATTAATTAAACTGTTTTTTTTTATTATTACAAATAAGTAAAGTGATAGACTGACAGGACAGCCTGATACCTGCATGGTCTTCTGCTTGTGCTCCGACGCGCTGTACCGCTCACACTCCTCCATCCCTCTGCGCAGGAAGGCGTTCACAACAAAACTATCTCCTAAGAGTTACACAGCAAAGAGTTGATATATGTAAGTCCCTTTAATATTGTCGTTTATAAAACCGTTTGTGTTTAGTGGGAAGTATTTTCCTCACCTTCAGGGTTTTCTCTGCGCTTACACGCTTCACGCCCCACCATAACAACGCACAAGGATGCAAAGAGACAACGTTAGTGTCGCACAGAAACCGTTTAGCCTAGCTACTAATATTTTTTTTAAACACAACCTCTTACCATGTTTAGACTGAAGTTTTCCCATTCTTCTAGTCTTTCCTGTATCGATAAAGGTACTCCAAAACCCGACAAGGAAACTGCCACAGCCTCACTCACTGCCTCAGCATGGTCACATTGTGGAGAAAACTCCAACTTCATCCAAGGGCCAACAAATAAATGAGTTGTTCATTGAATCTTTGTTGTTTTGCGATTGGAAACGAAGCAGAGATCCCAAAACAGATAAACGAGGAGCGCGCGTGCTTGCGCTGTCTGATTACACCGTCTCTCCAATCGCACACTGAACATGAAGCTCTATAAACACACTCCGCGGACTACAACAGCGCATGCGCCACACGTCCGGTTATTAGCTTTTAAGAGCAAAAAAATCAGAACAAACCAGATGTGTAAACACAACAAATACAATACCGCAGTTATGATAAAATATATTTTTGTTACATTATTTGTACTAATTTAATGTAAATGTATTTTATACATTTACTTCCTTCTTGAGTGAGACTTTCAGGAACTTGATGGATCAAAGTCGACGACGCTGAGTGATCCATGTGTCCTGCTTGATGTGCAGTGCGTCCTCTGTTGGTGAGAATTGTTGCTGATGAGTCTAATCATGGATCTATTTTAAAATGCTTAATCTTTAAAGCTTCCAAAATAGACAAATGTATTACTAGGCCACTTTAACCTATAACCCAAATATATTTGGCTTTGGTAAATTAAAAGTAAGTAGGCCTCTCAAAATGCCATTAATCCCAGGTATCCCATTATTTAGCCAGTTTTAGTTATGTGCATAGTGGAAGATAAACTGTTGTTTATACAGGAGAGCCAGTAAGCATGCTTTACTTAAGCCCACCACCAAAAGCTCTTCAGCAGTTTTTACTGTTTGTTTTCTTTGGCAGGCCGTTAAAAGAAGGGATGACTTCAGGACACATGCCAAGTTCTGAATATTTGTTTACTAAGACAAGGAAGATATGAATGTAGCACATAGTGTTACTACTAGTTACTATTAAATACTCAAATTGCATGGCATGCAGGGACTTTTTCTTGTGTGTGTTTATTCAGAGGAAAAGACAGCTCACATTATCTATTTGGTCCCATGTCTCAAGAGACATCAAATGCTTTTACAACAGTTTATTTTCTGTGGGTGTTAAAATGTACTAGGTCCCTGGTTTTGGTTTATAACCTTGATCAATGTGAATACCTCTATATGGGCTACTACAGGGCTGTTTCTATATGCAGCCTGGCATCTCATCCTCTCTTACACAGTTGTTAGTCAAGTGTTGTTAATCAAGCAAACACAACAGGTCAGAGTTTGTGATGATAGTTAAAAGTGGAAACAACAAAAGAGCTGTGGCAGTTCTTTTTTGGGGGCAATGTTCACTGGGATAAAAGGTTTATCATTAAAGCTTGTCATGCGGGTGAACAGTTAAGGAACTGAGAAGTTTTTATGGCTGTTCATTAGTTATTTTTACTGGATGTAGAGTATTATACTTGCAAAATACAAAGATTTAAATTTAAATAAAAAACACTAGCCTAAATGTGTAATAAGAAATTAAATTGTGTTACGTTTACATAAAGACATCTTCCATTAAGTTTGGTCTGTCAATTTTATTTACTTGGAAAGACAAATAGTTTCCATGGTCTTATGTGCAGGTTTTCTCTTAAAATGTCTATAAGTATGTGTGTTATAAGTTACCCCCTCCTTATGTGAATCACTGTTGGCACAGACACTGATATTCCATTGCTCTCAGCCATGTACCTGAACAACGGTTGAGAGGATAAACATCAGACTTGTTTGTTTTGTTTGGAGTTTTCTGACATTTTGAAGCTGTTTGAAACTGTGATAAAACTCTGTAACAATAAGGCTTTTGACTTTTCTTCTTTCAGTGCCATGATTGCCTTTTAACAGCTGCCTGTTTTTGGACTAACTACAGTCAAAAGAAAAAAGCCTCCAGACAGAACAATTATGGTTTTATTTACAATGCCCTTTTTTAGAGTTCTCCTTTTCTCTTCACTTTATGATCAGCAATCAGACTAGGGAAAAGAAGAGCTTGTGTGATTCAACATAAAAACTGTATTATAAGTATATATTCATAAGGAAATTATGCATCTGCATCAAACAATTAGTTGTAAATATATAGTGGCTTTAAAAGATTGTTTAAGCAAACAGCAGTTGTTTCTTTAATGAAACTAGGGAAAATCCAGTCTGGCTCCTTTTCAAATCTGAACGTCATTGAAGGATTTGCTCATTGTAAAACACTATTGTAAATGTTAGCTTTTGTCCCCAGATGTATGATAACGTATAAAAGAACATTTTTGGCAAGACACTCAAACTAGAAATCTTTTTAGGTTGTCATAGACTTGATTTTGAGGTGTGTAAAAAATGATTTTTTTTTTTTTTTTTTTTTTACATTGGGGAGCAGCCTACACTAGTGCTCACATTTTGAAGTGGAAGTAAGAAGCTGTTGGCCCAACAACAAAGGGCTCATTGTAAGGTCCCGGCAGCTGTCATGCAAAGTAGTAACGCATTCACAGAATTCAAAACATCTCTTCTGTCAACAATAGTGCCTCTGATCAATATAAACTATGACATATAAAAAATATTGAGTCATCATCCAGAAGAGCTTGTGCACTCCAGAAGAAGACTACTCTGTCCATCTTGTAAAACTGCATCAAACTTTTGAGAAAAGCAGAGATCATTAATTATTATAATATATGGAAAAACTTACTGGCATTAGACACTGACTTTGTTTTTATTTTCTCGTGGCTGGTATAAAATACACAATAAACATATACAAATCTGAGATAGTATCCACACACCCCCTAGTGGAGGATTAAGTAAATCAACTAGAGCAGTTCTTCAAAACTCAACAAGGTTTATTACATTTATCCAAAACATTAATAAAGGAAGTGTTTGGTTTAAACGCAAACATCAAATACTTAAAAAAAAAAAAAAGATTATTTAGTAAGGAAACTTTGTTATAAAAGTAAAGTAAACCATCAAAGTAAACAGAATTCAGCATCTCAACATTCTTGAGTGAAAGTGAATCTTGAAATAGTGAATCATTGTTAAAAGGTTTGGCTAAAAAGTTGAGAAATGTATTCATGACAAAAACATGAGAAAATATATTGGTGCCAGCTACACCAATGAGTTCAGACACCGTTGACAAGATTAGTCTTTTCCTCCTTTTGTTTTTCCACTGCTCTTTCCATGGCATCAAGGAACTTTTCAAGAGCTACAGTCGGTGTCTGCAGGAGAAGACACTAGATTAATAAAGACAGACACACAACTCACCAACACCAAAAAAAACATATGCTTACCTTTACAAACATTGCATGGGCTAAAAATGGTAACTTCCTGAGTGCCCTTCCACTAAAACCTTTGCTTTTCCTTTTTTTGGAAATGAGAAGGAATCATCAGCCTCCGGTGGTTTTACTGCTTACTGGTACATTGTAATGTAACAGTGACAGTAATAATCTGTTACTTGATTTAAGTGTGTACTCACAATGCAATGTTTCTCAGCTTCAGGCTATGTTCAGAGACCTCACTCTTTGCAAAACCCATAGTTTCTAGTTCAAAGATGGTGAACAACTGCTGTCGTGGATAGATGATCTGACACTGCACATATGGCACAATAATAAGTCATAAACATAAACGAGGAGAACTTACTCAATTTACCAAATTTAGAACAAAGTGTCCTACAAAAGTACTCATTACTCACATCATTATTTTTATAGTATACCATCCTCCTTTTTAACAATCATCACATCACTGTTTGCATTATATTTACCTTCATCAGCTCTTCTAGACAAGAGAGGTAGATGTTGTAGATGCCCTTCTCTGAAGGAGGACCAATATACTGCTTGATGTCAGCTCTGTCCACAAACGCCAAATCAATCTTTTCTGTCACATTGGAGGTAGTCAGGATTACAACGTTGGAATGTCTAAAAAAACAGCAATTACGCAGCAGGCTTGTGAGGGCAGGGCAAAGAGTGCATATTATTATAACGTAAATACTATAATTCCGCATCCTCTAGTTAGAGGACAAATTTAGTGCCTTTCTGACCGTTTGATCTGATCTAGTTGGGTGAGGACAGAGTTTACCACTCGGATGGCATCAGATGGCTCTGTTCCTGCTTGAGATGCATTCCTTGCTGCTGTTAAACTCTCTACCTATCCAATAGAAAAGGAGGACCAGGTTTTGTTACAAAGCACGGCAAAAATAACTATTAAGAAACGAACAACGTATAACGTAGGTATTTTTTACCTCATCAATCAGAACAAACACAAGAGCATCTTTGTCATCAATTAATTGCTGGATCTTTTGAAACATTTTTGTAACCAGTTTGCCACTCTGTAACAAGAGGAATAGTTAGTCATAACACTTTAAAATTGTCATTTAATTTAGCAATTCAAAATAACAGCTGCCAAGTCTACCTCTGAAAACCACTTTGAGAACAAGCTGTGGCTGTTAATCTCTACAAATTGTCCATAAGAATACCTGCAGGGGAAGGAGTGTAGTAAAATGAAACCAACAGGTGCAGTTTTTGCTGCATAGGTTTCAATAAACAAAATCTCTTACCGATTAGAAAGCCTAATTGAAAGTTTTTGTGCCAGAGCTTTGCACAGTGACGTTTTTCCTGTGCCTGGAGGTCCTGCATGTGTGCATGAACAACATTTATGTGCTGCGGCAACAAAACCTCATACACAATTATTTCAATAAATGTACTGCTGCTAGTTAATTACCGTGAAGCAGCACAACCCGGTTCCATGAAATTAGGTTACTGTCAACATTTTTGTCCGAGAAGAAAATTGTTGTTGTGACATAATCTAAAAGCTGAAAGATCATTAGAAGAGTTCAGTCCAGTGTTCCATGTAAAAGTTTGTAATTCATGATCAACAGGACATACCTGGGTTTTGACTCCGTTTTCATAAACCAGAGTTTCCCAAATCCCATGAAATTCAGCTTTTACAATAAAAAGAAAAGGAATAATAAACATTAGGTACAAAAAACAGAAGACAAATTGCAATGGACCTTGAGGCAAGTTTGTTAAAAAGAGCTGTTTGATAAGAAAAAACAAAAAACAAAACATAATCAACTGAACTGAAATTCATTTAGCAATCTTTCTTGCTTCCTTTTCAGTTGACATGTTGGCTCAAGAACAAACCCTAAGGTATTTTTGAGGTTTGGTTGAAGGTTTCTCTGGAAACAAATATCAAAACAGTTTTTCTTTTAGTTGATATGCAAATAATTATTCACACAATATTGTGTTTATCAAGCAGCTTTTATGTATTTTACTGGTGCTTAAGGAAAATTAAGACCAGATGGCACTGCACAAGCAGCTTACAGCAGCTCTGCCCCTCTTTTTTGTATTGTATTTCTTTCGTCATATTTCCTGTAGTCAACTTCAATTAGTTTTTATTATAGGTTATTTTTTTCAATTGCACAATTTTGATACAGTGCAAAAGTGTTACCTGCTGGTAGCAACCAGTGATTGGCTGCGTAGAGCTCCTCATCATCCTCTAAATTTAGAGTGCTTGGTCCATCCTCGTTTAGAGAGAAAATGTTAACCGAGACAGTACAACTCTTCAAATCGAGGGGCTTCAAGTAGAAATTAAAAAATCTAAATTACCACCTCGGTCCATTATATTTTCCGTAAAAATCTCTTAAACGTTGCAATATAATTGACCTGGGTTATAACGTCCTCGAGATCAACCACAGCCACAGACTCCACGTGTCTACAGAGGAAGTCTTCATCAAACTCTGTCCATTTGTAGTTTCCAAATATTATGCTGTGACGGTTCAGCAGAGCCAGAACATAGGTCTTTACCTCTGACAGTTTAGCAGTGCTGAAATATGAATGTGGATAGAAACAGGGACAACAGCTTAATTCTGTACATGCACAATAGTTATTCTTCTATTGCAATCCTCCAAATGTAATTGGAACAGAGACACAGTAAAAAACAAAAAGTCTAAACTATTTAAACAGGGACAAAAAGTGGTGAGTTGAGCCTACCACAGAATCTCTGATCGTACTCACCTTTGAGACTTGACGAGGACTTCGACATTAATAGTTTGTTTCTGTATTCTCAATTCCATTTTGAAGTTTTGCTCTAAAATCACAACACAACATATGGGAGAATAGCATAGTAGTTAGTTAGCTTGTTATACACACAATACAAACTCTTTAAAAGCTAACGCTACTAGCTCAAATGTAAATCCTGAAAAGTAAACGTAAAAATACACACATAAGTAGACACACTTTACCATTGATGTTGTGATTTTACACGGTCACAGTAAAAGAAGAAACAAGCGAAATAATAAACTAATAAATGGTCAACTGTCAGTCTTATCCCGAAAAAAAAAATACTCAAATTTACCGCGCACATTTACCCAACCGGAAGTACATCATTTGTTTTGGAGGTATCACATCCGCATGTAGTCAAGCGCTCACTGCTTTTATTTAATTTTTGGTCTGACGATCTCTAGCCACATTAACGGGATTAATATAAAGCTTTCCAAATTCATCCAATAATGGGAAAGAAGCACAAGAAGCACAAGCCAGAGTGGAGAACAGTGGATGGTAGATAAATGCGCATTTATGTAGCTCTGATGAACGTACCGCTTTTGTTCCACCCAGCTGAATGCCATAAGCCTGGCTAGCTAAATAAAGATGCAACCTATCTATCGAGTCTTGTAAATTCATATTTATTATTGTGTTATTTCAGACACATCTTCTAGGTTTCTGAGTTGTCCTTATAATTAAGTTAAATGTAATTGATACATATTCACTAGCTAAATATGATGTACAGTAGATTTCTTTAGTTTCTGTTGTGGTGTTTGGAGTTCAAAACATTTCCTAAATGGTTGTCTGTTTTGGTTGCAGACTATGAAGACAAGGCTCTCGAGAAACCACTCAAACTTGTGCTCAAAGTCGGAGGAAGTGAAGTGACCGAACTCTCTGGTTCTGGCCATGACTCTAGCTACTACGATGACAGGTCTGATCATGAGCGAGAACGCCACAGGGAAAAGAAGAAAAAGAAGAAGAAGAAGTCAGAAAAGGATAAAGACAAGTATGTTGATGATGAGGAAAGAAGACGTCGAAAGGTCTGTACACAATAACAAAAAATAGTTGAGAATAGAATTGTCGTTCACTGTGAGGACTCAAATAACCTTTAATTTCACAGGAGGAAAAGAGGAAGAAGAGAGAACGAGAGCAAAATGAATCTGAAGCTGCTGTTTCTGCTAGTAGTGCTGTGCCGGTTGAACATTTTACGTTACCAAAAAGTATTAGCATTTCATTAGAAGTAAGTAAACTAGAGTTTGCTACCACATCCTTGTGTTTTATTCCATTTTATTGAATAATTGGTTACATCTTTTCAGCCGCCAGAAGAGAAGAAAAAGAAAAAAGAAAGGTATGACATTGAGCCTGATATAGAAGAGTTTCATCCCAGTATCAAGGTTGAAATGGAGCAACAAGGGGACAGGCCAGTCAGAGCGTGCAGGACACAACATGGTCAGACATCCTTTGGTAGTTTAACAGTATTAACATTTGACTTCAAGATTAAATTGCTTAACGTTTTAACAATGAATTTGCCAATGTAGAGAATGAGTCCTCTCCACGACAACAGCTGCTAGAGCACTTTCTGCGGCAGTTGCAAAGGTGAGATTGTATTTTTTGTAGGCAGTCAATTGTTTACCCTATAGTAAATCTTTTTTTTCTCCACCGTTTGGTTTTTGAACTGTTAGATAAATAATGTTTCTCATGTTTCTTGGTAGAAAAGACCCTCATGGGTTTTTTGCATTTCCAGTAACAGATGCAATTGCTCCTGGTTACTCAATGATCATCAAGCATCCTATGGATTTCAGCACCATGAAAGACAAAATTTGTAACAATGAGTACAACACAGTAACTGAATTCAAGGTGAGAATATATTTTCAAACCACAGTAGTATACGTTAAATTTATTGCCTTCTCAGTTTTGAATGATCATGATACCTCAAACACATTTATTAAATGATACATTTTAGAATACATTTTATTAAGTGTCATAACAAACCTAAACATATTTGTCATTTTTTAAAATCTGTTTTAACGTTTTGTTTTTTTAGGCTGACTTTAAACTAATGTGTGACAATGCAATGGTGTACAATCGACCAGAGACTGTATATTACAAGGCTGCCAAAAAATTGCTTCACACAGGATTCAAGATGATGAGCAAGGTAAAAACAGTTAAGTCATTATTTTATATAAATTATCAGTTTTAATAGAGTGTTTAGTACTAGATTATTTATTAATAAACATGTATTATTTTTAATTATTGTCCATTCGGAATTATATGGTTGCAGGATCGGTTATTGGTTTTGAAGCGTAGCATGTCCTTTATGCAAGAGATGGACTTCAGCCAGCAAGCAGACATTTTAGGAGATGAAGACCTTGTAGCTGATATACCTCCTCCAGAGATAATGCCTATGCCTGTGGACTCAGCAAAGAAGTCAAGGAAACAACCAGCTAAAGACATGAAGGAGGTGATCAGGTAAAGTCTCACAATTAGATTTCATACATTTTGTAAATACTTGAATTTTTTTTTCTTTTTTATGCTGTACTTGCTAGTAATGTCTTATTTCTATGTGCTCAGCTACTTGTTTGAAGCAGAGGGAAATGCATGCAGCCTGACTGACAGTACAGCAGAAGAGCATGTTCTGGCACTGGTCGAACACTCTGCAGATGAAGCTCGTGATCGCATCAACAGATATATGCCTAACTCCAAGGTGATAAAATAGTACTGCTGCTTGGAGTGTTGTATTTTCTTTTTTTCTTCATTATATTATCTTTTTTTTTTCTTGTTGAACATGTTATGCATTCTATGTTTTCAGATTGGTTATTTACAAAAAGATGCAGATGGGTCCCTTCTATACTCAGTTGTTAATCCGCTTGATCCTGATGCAGAAGGTTTGTATCGCAGTTTTTTTAATAAAATTTTTATTGTATGCAGAAATATATATATATAAAAATTTTGTTTGGCAGAAGAAGAGACCCATAAAGTTGACCTTACATCATTGTCAAACAAGCTTCTCCCAGGATTAACAACACTGGGTTTCAAAGATGACAGAAGGCATAAAGGTGTGCTCAGTAAAAATACTTTTTTACATTTTGATTTTGATTAGTATTTGACAACAACAATATTTCTTTGGCAGTGACATTTCTTAGCAGTGCCTACAATGTTCAGACTCTGCAAAAGAACTCCGTCTTTTCAGACTTGTTACCCGATGAAATAGACATGCTGTATTCTGCTTATGGTGATGACACTGGGGTGCAGTGTGCGCTTAGGTAAGGTGCCTTCAAAGTTTCATTCAGATTCTCAACAGTTCTTGATTTCAGAGATTCACAAGATTCACTTTGTGTATATTTCCCCTCAAAGTTTACAGGAGTTTGTCAAGGGCTGTGGCAGTGTCACTAAGCATTTGGTAGATGGACTTCTGGACAAAATGACGACTGGAGATCACACCAAGGCTGTGAATCAGATCAGAGCAGTATGAACCTTGCATGGCTTACAAGAACATTAATCAACTAAATGGTTTTATGTGTGATATATACTTAATGTTGGAATATTTTACTTCAGAAAAGGAATATGACACTTAAACCAGATGAAACCAAAGGCAGTCTTTGTGACCTGCAGGTATGCTCTAGTTGATATAACTAAGTACTAGTCATTGGTTAGTAATGTTGTGATTATTGTCACCTCCCCTACAGTGTGAATAAATCAAGCTGTTTATATTTGTTCAGATGGCAGATGGCAGTGGCCTGGGAGACAGCAGCTCGGTGCTTGACTTTATGTCGATGAAGAACTATCCTGAAATGTCTCTGGATATTTCCATGTTAAACTCATTAGGTGTGTACACTGCCTGTACCAAAATTGTTCAGTGTTACACTTAACTGAAAATTATTAATTTTGTCAGGTAAAACATTAAAGAAAGAACCAGGAAATGAGGAAAACCAGCAGCATTTTGATGAGGCAGACAAACTCCTGCAGGAGTTTCAAGAGGCGCAGGCCGATAGAGTGGGCTCTAGACCCTCGTCTAACCTGTCGTCTCTCTCCAACTCTTCAGAAAGGGACCAGCACCACATTGGTGTGTGCAATACGACCAAAAAAAATATCCAACTTATTAGGAAAACAGGTTCTGAAATTTATGAGATAAGATTAATTTCTGCTTTATCCACAGGAAGCCCATCACATCTAGGTGACCAGTCTGAGTTGGTTGATCCTTATGAGTTTCTGCAATCTCCAGAGCCAGAGGGTTCCAGCAACAGCTGACCACACAGACAGCTGTTTTGTTATCATGGTGCTAACAGCCTTACAGATCTAATGTTGGACTGTTAAAACATCAGGGGGATCCCATTAAATAGCTAAACATGATTGTATAGACTCTTTGTAGATAATAGTGGAATCATGTAATACAACACTTTCAAATAAAAGCTTGTGTCTGTATTTTTTAAGAACTGTGTGCCTTTTTGTGTTAATTGATTAAAAACAGACTAAACATTAATAATATTTAATTTATATTATTGGGAAACTAAAGGTTTCAAAAAGAATAACAAAGATTAATAGCCTATATGTTAAAACCACAATTTACAATCAATAACTTTTGAGAGATTATTCAAGGAATGGGTCTATGAAAGGAGAAGTATAACAGCACTAAAAAATGAAGTTCCCTGTTGGTCACATGCGAACAAAGCACTGACATTTTGAGAAGAGTTTTATATTCGTTAAAGATCATTTGATATGCTCGCCAGTATAGACGTTATATGCAGCATTTGTTGAACGTATTTGACTCCTGCGAAAGCGAGAGTATTTTGACCCCCAACACGCATGCGTCGAGAAAGAGTTACCATAGCGCTCACCCGACCTTTCTGTTGAGTTGATTTGCTCAACTTCTGTCGCGTCCTTCAGGGACCTCAGGACACTGGAAGATTTGAGTCACGCTTACTAGCGCTTTTTCTTTCAGGGATGTATGAAAGCACCTGCTCGGCTCCCAATAATGGGCCTCAAGCGGTAGAAGTCTCCGTATGCGTTTGAGGAGTTGTTGCTGTATGGTTGTACGACGTCACTTTATCTGGAAAGTAAGTTTATAAGTTTAAAGTAGGCTACACTAGGATATTCAGTTGTTTAAGTTAGCTATTTTGTTTTTGAGTAGCTACAGTTGGCTAGTTTGTGTGAAGTCACATAATCTAGGAAAAGCTGCCGTGACAACTTAAACAAGAAGCTTTTTGACCCTGGCAAACGCACACACACAAAAAACAATCACCAACTGTGGGGTCTTTTTCTGATGAATGTTATAGATAACTTTGTTTTCACATTACACAAAATGTTAGAATTAAACCATTTTGAAGCTGCTTTTATTACAGGTCCTGCTCAAAGATGATGGCTGTGGTAAAACTGAATGTGACTGAAGGTGTATAGTGAGGCCACATTACTTAGCTGATTTCCATAACTCATTTCCCCTTCAAATGAGGCCATAATACTGGAGCTGTAATAGGCTATGTGCTGTGTCTGTCAGTTTGGACATGACTTCATCGCTCTCTCTTTGTTGTCTCTTTTTAGATGAACTGCTTCAATCAAAGGTTAAGACGTACAGCTCCAATGCGTGGTGGTGGCAGCAGGAATGAGCTAGTCTCCTCCAAGCCTGCCCGTATGAATGGATGGTCCTGGCCTCCTCAAGTGGCCCAAGTGATTGGCTGGGTTGTGTTTGTCTATCTGGCCATCGTGAGCTTTGGCATCTACATTCCACTTCTGCCACTGCCATGGAACCATGTTGTCTATGCTGTATCCTTGACACCCTGTGAACTGTCTATTACTCTGGATGAATGCAAACAGAAATGGGCCTTTCAGATTTGATAAGAGAACAAAATCCTTGTCTTTTACACTTGTGTCAGGATCTGTTGAAGAAGACAAGGAATTTGTTGTGTGGTCTGCTGGTATGGGCTTTAGTCACACCAGACATGACTTGGACTCTGTTGCCACTGATCCCAAAAGGCATTATCAATTGCGTTACTGTCACAAGATGAATGCTACACGGTGTCACAACTAGTTTATTTAAAGTGACACATGAACATGAATGGTTTCTATGTGACTTTATCCTTAAATTAAGCTGTATGTCAAATTAAAATTTATTAATGCCTTAACTCTTGATATTACCAGCTGACAGGAATTGCATTTCTTTTACATTTTATCACTCATTTAGCAGCTGAGATTATAGATCCAGCCAATGTAAGTGTAAGAGCCAAACAGAACTACTCAAACCCTATGCGTCTATTTGACCGGACAAAGCAACCCCACGTCATCCAGGACCTACACTGTTACCTGTGTGATGTCAAAGTGTGCGTTTCATTTTAGTGTATTGTAATGTTTTATTGATTGGTAAACGGATCAATTCAACAGTGATAATTATCTTTATGTAGGGGTCCCAGAGTAAAACACTGTGGTGTTTGCAACAAGTGTGTGCAAGACTTTGATCACCACTGTAAATGGTTGAACAACTGTGTGGGCGGCCAAAACTATTGGTAAGTGTTAGGCAGACTTGTGCTTGTGTTATGATAATTGATCGATTTTTGTTAGGGTGCAATGTAAACTAAAAAAAATAATAATTTTTTGTGTTTTTTCAGGTACTTCTTTGTAGCTCTCTCTTCAGCTACATTTGGTGTCATGTTGTTGATTATTGTTATTTTATTCATATTTATCCAGCACTATCTTGACCCAAACAACCTAAGGACTGCTCCACAATTTAATGGTAAATGATCACACAGTTAGACATATGCATTTTTTTTATTTATTTTTTTTATTTGTGTGCATATGACTCCCATGTTCTTTAGATGTGCTTGGGAATGGGACCTGGTTGGTATTTTTACCAGCATCTCCTGTAAAGACTACTTCAGCTGGTCTTCTTGTTGTCGCCTTCATAACAGTCCTGTTGTGCTTTATCAGTCTGCTGCTGCTTGGTCATCTGCTGGCACTTCATCTTTACCTCTGTAAGAAGCCATCCTTTGGCTTGAACAGACATTTGATTGGTTATTGTCTTAATGTTTGTCTAAATGTAATTTTAATGTGCAGTGTATAAGGGCATAAGTACATATGATTATATAAAGATGCAGCGTCAGAAGGAAGCCAGAACCAAAGACCTTATGAAGTCTAATGAAGTAAAAAACAACGCTGCAAAGGTGAGACATTTTCTGTTAATCTGGCACATACAAAATGAACACTGATGTGTAGAAACCATTTCAATGTGTTTATAGAGTCAAACCCACTCCATTGATTGTGAGCCAACATTAACCGCAAGTTCAAGGTAAAATGCTATTAACTGCACATTTTATATCTAACTTTTAAAGCAATTTTTGGTTTGGACAGAAATAAAGATGCCTTTTAATTTTTCACAGCGCCTGTAATGAAAGATCATTCAGCAGTCGCCTTTCAGCATCAATATGCACTGAGGTCAGACCTTTCTCCTGTTGTCTCTCCTCATCTCATGGGTGGTATTCTAATTTAAATCTCTTTCCATCTAGTTGGAAAACTTAAAGGACCCAGCAGAAAAGGATAATCATTTTCATTATGGCACAGAAAATTTCACTGCAGATTTAGGTAAGTCTTTTACTTTTGACATTGCGCTAATTTATTCAAATAGAGAAGAATTGTTGTGCCAAAATGGTTTTCTTAAATCTCTCTCTGTCCAATGCCCTAAAGGGGAACTACCTGTAAACACTTCCACAGACTGGAAAGTAGAGCAGGACAATCCTGACATTTCTGCACGTTTGAAGTCTGACGGTGTTCCTCGGGTGCAGGACCCTTTGGGCAGCTCAGTAATGACTCCAGATGAAAGTGAAACTCAAAGGACATCACGGTAGTGCTACACATCAAAAAACTATTTTTATTCAATGAACACTGTGTATTTTGTCTACTGTTAATTTTTATTTATCAGTATGAACTATTTAAATGTATTTTACCAGCCAGAGCCATGGACAATGTAAGACATTACTGAACATTATTTTATGAAGAATTCAAATAGTGTGGAGCAGATGTTTGCTTGAAATACATGGCTGTCTGTTGAAATCTTGTTGAATTGAAAATCGCAAATAAATAGTTAATTTATGTTATGTGCAGCTATTTTGGCTAATTTCAAAATTAAATAATAAGTAAATTATACAAATGAACTATGTATTATTTCAGTTCAATCTAATCAATTAAATTAAAATCTTTTTTTTGTTTGTTTTATTCCTGCCTCTTGCTAAATGACTACATTGTGAAATGTTTAGAAAATGTGAGGATTCAAAGAATTCTGTATGTTTTCAGTTATTACCTTTTCTTTTTTGTCATGTGGCCTATTATTACTTTCTCAATTTCTATTACACCACTATATGTGTTTTAGTCTTTCTCTTCCTACATAGAAAAATAGCCTACATTTTTGTAGGTCTCTGTAGAGTTTGTGTATCCGTCTGTTTTGCCATATATTACATTTTAACTTATTATTCAATGTTTTTATTTTTTACAATAATTAAACATTGTGCATAATATGAATTCAGAAGAATCAAGTTTACCATTATTGTCCTAAAATATCCTATGCAGAGAGAGGCCTATATTTTGCCCTTTTTAAGTCATGACAATTATAGTTAATATATCCACAGAGGGGCGCAATTGCCGCATCTTTAAATTTGAAAGATGTAATCAAGTGTTTACACTGGCTTTTCCTTACAACGAACCATATCGCATCCTTCCCTTGTGTCCCTCGGTGTCAGACAAACCTGTTCACAGACCGTTTGGCTGCTCAGAAGAACAATGCAGCCAGACTAATAGATTACGTAATGCCCATCCAAGGCCAGCCATTAGGCTACTACTGGTTGTATAAGGCTGAGCACATTCAGAGGCCAGCTTTGGTTTGATGATTAGCCTGCTTCTAACATGTCTTGATCAAATGTAACTACGGGGTGCTAGGCCTACTGGGTATTAGATACTTCCCCTCACGCACACTTCCTCTCTGGGAGCCACAATTAGCCTACATTTTTCAAGACATCTTGAGTCTGAACCACTTCCTCAGTTTAAAGTACAGATTTATACTAATACTCGTATTTGTGCTGGACTTTCTTTTATCACGGGTTGTGTATAGGGTACATTAATGTGATATCCTCAGTCCACGCCCCCTTCCTGCTAAAAACACAACACTCTGGAGCTCAACCTGCTTGTTTTGGGGCGCTTCACTTGGCAGCACGATGGCTCCATCATAGAGCACAACAACGAGACCTCAAGAAAACAGCTCGTCGCGCAGAGCTGCAGCCAATCAGCGGGCTGCTTTCTGCTCAGCATCTCGGAAGGACTGGAGCGGGCAGACACTTCAGCTCAGGCAGCGGGGAGCACAGGCGCTTCGAGGCTCCGCGACGCGCAATTATGTTTTTGTGAGATTGTCGACGAGGGGGACTGTCTCATCAGGTGATTATTACAGTATTTGAGGTTATTATTCTCTGTCGTTGTCCGCTGTGTATTGTCACATTCAGGAAAAGGGTTTAGGGTATACTGTTTGAGCCCATATGCATCAACTGTGGTGCTGGTCATATGTGCATGCGTAATATGCAGTCTGCATATGGTGTTGGTGGATGGTTGTTGGTTCTGCTCGAAAAACTGTTGTTTCCTCTGTCACGTTCTGCAAAGTACATTTTGCATCCGTGCCTCACAATAACAAAGTGGTCACGTGGTTACATTGTGTGTCCAGCATTTGGCAGTTTATGTAACGTTTTGTACACGAATCCTGCTAAGACACAGTGGTTCTGCAAGCAGCTGCCGCCATGTTCAGTAACATAAAACATGAGCTTGTCTGGTCTGTGTTGTTAAATGCAAGCTTGGGGTCTTATGGAGTAAGGGGTAATTTTTTATTGGCATGATTATTAAAATTATATTATAAATGACTGACAGTGATAAAGGACAGTGCCCATAGCCTCTGTGTCTGTGCAAAAAGTGATGGAGTGTTGTTACATAATTTTATGGAACATGCTGTATCTCCCAAATTTATTAGCCTCCTAAGAGTCAGTAGGTGTGTTGTGATGAGAAATTACATTGACACATCACAGCAGAGATACACTGTGTAGGTGTGATGTCATGACAGTACAGTGATTCATTATGTGCTTTAACAAACAATATTGTTTATATTTTGTTCATCTGAAACAAAACACATTTAAACAGCACAATTTCAGTAATAGTGGGAGAAGGATTTAAGCCACATCGTATTCAACATGCCAACTTTTACAAATGGAGGGAATGCTTAGTGTGGTTTTGTAGCATTGTTTTGAAAAGAAGATGCTGATGTCAGCCTTTACATGTGAAAAGATTCCACTACATTTAATTTGCTATGTTTGCGGCACATGCACAACACATGTTGGGTGATATCTACATGACGTTACAGGCGCTGTGGCTTTAACAAATGAAGTTGACTTAGATGTCAGTAATCCAACGTACAAATATAAGGTTGCATTCAAACCCCGGGGCTGTTGCTACATCACCTTATACGTCTGTGTGCCAACAATAACCGCTGTAGATGGCTTCAGACGGCCTCTTTTCCACAACACAGAACATGTCAAGGAGATCCACTCACAGAGCACAGAGGGTTTTAGGAGGTGACCTCAGACATGAGTTACGAGATGCTGATGTCACCCTTCATATCCTTGTTTCTGTGAGGCAAGTGTGAGGAAGAGGGGGGTAACCACTGTAGTATTTCTATCATTTCTTTGCCAACGCTACAACAGTGCACTTGGGATTGAATGTTTAGTCTGGTAGTGAGGTGGCATCCATAGTGTGTGATGGTGGTCACGGGTGGTCAGTGGGTGAATATAATGACAAACTAACAGGTTTGAATTCCCAAGCAGCTGTTAAGAGAAAATATTGGCCAATAAGAAAGCAGATGGGATCCCTGCTGTCTGTATCTCACCTCACCTTCATTATGTCACAACAACAACAAACACTCTGCACAAAGAGCTAAAATCCACATTTTGCTTTTTGGCATTACAGTTAGTAACTCGTCTGCTACGTCCTCTCTTCCCTTGAGAATGAATAGAATGTTCTGGCTGCTGTGCAGTATATTGTTGCTATGAATAGACGCAGTTCAAAATGGGTCAATTTATGGTTAAAGCACTCGTCTGTGCAGTGTTTTGCCAGAAGGCGAGTGTATGTAAGCATGCTGTCATCCAGTCACAGATTTGTCTCTGGAGATCTGCCCTTAACCAAATGGTTATCGTTTGATTCTGGCAAAGTGGGGCAGAAAAAGGCACAGGATTAAAATGGGAACTTGCACTTTTACTCGAGGGTAAAACCATCAAACATTTGAATTAAATGTGAAATATTATTATTTCATATTAATGTTGAGTGTTACATAATCTGCTCAATAAAACACAGTATTTTATTTTATTTTGTACAGTATGATTTAAAAATACAGAGCAGCCTCGTCTGTACACGTATTGTTTCAGGTCACTACACACTGCAGTGTTAATGACCTCTTATGTATAATAATGCTGTTTAAGGAGGCTTGTGCTGATGAATTAGCCACTTGAGTCCACTGACTGTAAATTGGAGGAGGAGGCTGAAAAGGTTCCTTTGTTTCTAGATATGGCTACTGTCATTGTAGCACAAAGGAGAACACACAGCCAGGACCTCCTTCGGTGAGACATTGTAAATCCCAAATCAAAGCCCGGCCCTGACAAACACATATCAGGTTTGAACAGCTATGTCAAGGCATCCCTACTGGCCTTCAATGGAAATGTATTTGTAATATGTATTTGTAAATTATAATTGATGAGACACTACATTCCCTAGTAAGGCACTTAAACTCATAGGCACCCTTGTGACTAAGGCTTCAATGACTACAATACCTCACTCTCATTTGTCTTGGCCTGAATGTGTAATGACATATGACTTCAAACTCTGTCTTCAATAGTGGTAGTCTGCGATGTCACTGTGTGTATGAGAGAGAAAAAAAAAAGTGGCTATGGGTCAGACAGCGAAGCCACTTCTACTGGACAATGAGTTCCCAGTGTCTATAGCTATGAATGCCATGATTGACAAATATTTATAATCTTGTTTTAACACTTAAGAACATACATTGTTGTTTCTCGAGGCTTCATACAATGTTAATGGTGGGACTTTTGTACCTATTATTCAAACGCTGACTCGGCTGAAGTTCATGTTAGTGATTGTTAGGGATGTGAGGGCGGGAACAAACCCCTCACTACTTACTGCCATTGGTGGCGTGAAGACACTTTATGGGGATTGTGGAAGGGGCTTGCTGAAAACTCTGCAGACAGGAGACAGCACAAAGTGAACAAGACAACATCTTCTCTTGGGTTTGTTTTTTTGTTTGTAACTATTTGAAATAGCCTGTAGGACCGCTGCTTTTAAGACTGTATTGGTGTTTACATTACCATGGTAACACATGTCCTGTAAGGATGCTTAGCTATGGGAACAGCTGGAAGGTGAGAAAAAAAATCAATAATACAACTTCATTTTGCTGGCTAACATGTTTAATGATTACGTTTCCTATGCTGCTTGGATGACGTGTCAGCTCAGACCCTATAAGAAAAAACGCTGATGATGTCATCTATGAGAAAGCATCTAGCAATTTAGTTTGTGATTATTGAATTGAATTTGAACGTATATCAATGGTAAGCCTGGAGCATGACTGTTTATTGTTTCACTTGTTTAACCCCTCCCCTTCAAGTTCACATATGTACAAACACATCCTCTCACCTTTTCGTCTCATATTTTCCACAGCACAAAGAGAAAACTAAAGTCAGCTACATCGAGCACTGCACAAAGGGACACAAATTCCTGCACAGGCATGGCAGACCACAAGTAAGTCTGAGAGATCACGTTTTGCAAGCCATGGTTTCACTTTTTCTTTGCAGTTGCTAGCCTTTTTAACCTTGTTTTGGTACCAGACATTTGCTGCTTGTTTATAGGTGGCACATTTGAAGATGTACAGTGATCTTTTCTGGCAGAAAGTCAGTGTAGGCGACAGGTAAACAAGCTGTGTCTTGACCGTACAGCAGTGCCTGTTATACGTGTTGCAGAACAGGGTAAGAGCGAGTAGGTTTTGCTTCAAGTCCTACTCAAAATGATGTGGTAGCTGTGGTTAGTCACCGTTAGCGCTTCATGTGAACCCTCAGTGTAGCTCCACTATTGAACAACAGTTTATAAGCTGATTTACTGTCAGAATCTTTTTACACAAACAAATGATTATCTTAAATTGAAACCTATGCTACATTACTTTATATTTGCTTTATTAATTGGTTAGATTATGTTTTTGTTATTAGTCCAAGAACTAGACAAGACTTTTCTTCAGTGGAGGGATGGCACTGGTCTTTATCTCAGCAGGGACGAGATCATGTACTTCCTAAACAGTAAATATCTTTGTGCGTTTTGCACTGCAGAGACAACATAGATGACTTTAAGGTCCAAACTGCCAAGCATCCAAACATCAGCTCGGTTCCTTTACGGCCGCACAATGAACACTCTAGGGACCGGATGTCTAAAAGGCTCTCTACTGAATCAAATGGTACCAGTGACGGTGGCCAGGGCTCATCCACACCAATAGAGGTGACGGCTCTGGAAGAGTCGTTCCGTCGCTTCGCCATCCACGGTGACACACGGGCCACTGGCAAGGAGATGCACGGCAAGAACTGGTCCAAACTGTGCAAGGACTGTGGCGTGATTGACGGAAAGAACATCACCCTTACTGATGTGGACATTGTCTTCAGCAAAGTCAAGTAAGTCAAGTGATAATTGACATCTTATTGTTTGAAGATTCTTAAGTGTACTTAGTAGCATGCCTTTGCTGCTTGACCAGTTCATTATTCCTGCTGACGTTGGGCCATTTCTGTGTTATTGAAAAGACTCCTCACCACAGCCATGTCACTGTGGCATGGTTTACTATGTTATGTTTTGTTCCATTCAGTTGGTTTTGTTACACAACCTTTGCATGCCCAAACACATTTAGGCATAAATTAGGCATCAAAGTGTCCTGTAGACAAATCAGTTATCAGTTGGGCCTTAATATATTATATAGACAAGTTCATAACCAAGCTGTGTGTTTCCAAGCTTCCGTGTAAAACAAGCAAATGTTATGTGTTTGGTAGTTAGCTTTTGTTGTTGTTGAATAAAGTATGCTCGAATGAAGCTACCACAGTCAGAGCAGTGTGGCTCATCCTTTTCCTCCTCAAGACCCTGATTCATCCTGCACCACTGGATTTAAGTGAACTTTGCCGTCTAGGCTGACAATATTAGTTCACCAAAGGGAGAGCCTGGGAGTAGTGTGGCTCTGATACATATCCAATCTAATCTGTGTATAATTTATACCAAAAACGTAAGGGGTATGTGAAGACAGACATAATGCGGCACATCCAACATGACACAGAAGACTGCTTTGTGAAGCTAGAGCTTTTTTGGAGCACACATTTTGCCATTTTTCCAGTAGATAATGAACATTATTCTGCTACAAAGCAACAGGATATTATAGCTGCAGGCCATTCAATCGTGTTGCATGAGAGGAAAGTTTTCTTTGTAATCTACTAATAACTTTAGCGTTTCCTTCTTTTTTCTGTTCACATACCTATATAAGAGCAAAAATGTTTTTTGGCAACCTTGCATTTACAATGTATATTTATAAATATAAAAATATTTGTTTTGTGACATATCAAGATCCATCTTATTCAAGATATCAGTTCTATATTTCCTAGAATAATAAATGATACTGCCCTTGTTTTCAGGCCTGTGTGACCCTAACAGCACAAGTCTTATCTTGGTAATGGTTGTTGGTGTTTTGTGCATTAGTTGGAAATGTGTGACGTGGTATCTCACTACAAAAAATGAAATGTCTGTCTCTTTATATTATCATAATGGGTAGTGTAGAAAAATACAGTGATATTACGCCAGAAAGTGGTGTTTCTATGTAAGAAACACAGGATAAAAGGAGGGCAGATTGCGGGAGGGGCTCATTTTTACGCAGTTTCTGACCCAGGAAATGGTTGCCATGCCAGAGAACTAAACTTTCTTTTAATCAGTGTCAAAGCACTTTGCTTACGCATGAAAAATTAAACAACATAATGAGCACAGGCTAATGACAGGATGGCTGAATGGATCCTTATTTACTGTTGGGGTGTAGGTCTGGTGTACTGTTTTCCTGCACCACAGTAATCTGGCATAGAGTGATTATTTACAAGCAAGAATGTGTAATGTCTTTTTGTCCTTTTTTTCCATCACATAATAGGCATAAATATTCCTTTCCTTTTCTTCAACCAACTACAACATGTTACTCCGAAGGGAGTGAACACATCTTCTAACACCTTCATATCTCATGTTTGAGTCTTCTCTTTAGCAAATGTAGATTTGTCTTAATCTTCATCCTTTTGAAATGTATTATTTTTTTTACTCTACCACATCCCAGACAGTTCACAGACAGTTCAGAGAGCTACAGAAGCATCTTGATATCTTTTAATTATTTTTGCCATTGAGAATATATTTCACAGAATAAGAATGAAAGATAGGAGCCATCAAATGTACATTACAGACTGATTTCCCCAAATATTCACGTCACTAATGATATAAACGAATCATAAACCCAAACCTCAGTTTATTGTAAATGGTTGCTATGACAGCCAGCTGCTTGGGGAGACCGCAGGTTTTATAGGCTGCTGTATAGTTAGTATCACCACAGCAATAGCTGTTTGTGTTTGTGTTACTATGAACTTTTAACTTGAAAGTGAAATGGGAAGGTGGCCAGTTAAATGGCAACGCTTTAGATTGATGATGATGATCTGCTTTGTTGTTTTCTCAGCGGGTACAACAGTATATAAACTGGACAGAGGTCCTTAGCTTCTTTCCCAATATATGCTTTGAATTTAAGTTTCTGTTAGAGTTAAGATGAATGTAACTGGGATCTGGGTCCTCAGGACTAAAGCTGGGAAACACTGTCATTGAACACCACTTGAACCATAATTCAAGATGACAGTCACATACACACCTCGGCTGCATGTGCTAGTTCGTGGAGCTGCTCAGTTGACAGCACATACTGGAAGACAAGATCCAAACAGTCCTCGTTGTTTCCTCATTGTTTATCTCAGTGGACTACCATCTCCATGTTGAAGGGCTCACACACAGCTCTGTCTACACAACTGTCTGTTGCCATTTTCAAACTCCACAGAGAGGCTGTTAGATGACCTAAATCTGGGCCTGTGTCTGAAGGAACAGCTGAGCACATACTGTATTTTAGGCCTTTACATATTACACAGTGACGGCTGTTTTCATATTCACACTCGTGGCCCTTTTCCGTTTACATTTCAGGAAGAAATCGTCCCGTACCATCACATTTGATGAGTTCAAGGCCGCACTTGGAGAGTTAGCCAGAAAGAAATATAAAGACAAAACAGGGGAGGAAGCTGAGGCTGAGGTCTTTCAGTTGATTGAGGGAAAGGCGCCAGTCATTGCAGGAGTTACGGTAAGACTCAAAAACAAACTGTTGTTGATTTCATAAAGACTTACTCATGACTCATGAAGAGTCACTGTAATAAATAAATAATAACCTTTTTTTTTGTCTGTACAGCGAGCTGTTGCTTCCCCTACAGTGAGTCGTCTTACAGACACCACCAAATTTACCGGGTCACACAAGGAGCGTTTTGACAACACTGGCCGTGGGAAGGGTAAGGCGGGACGAGTGGACGTAGTCGACACATCTGGATATGTCTCGGGATACAAACATAAAGGGTCATATGAAAAGAAAGTCACCAAAAATAATGGAAGCAAACCCATGTGAGGCTGAAGAGAAGAAAGAATAATTTTCAATAAAGAGTACTCGAAGCAAGCACAAAAGAGTAGGATTTCCTCTATTTTCCCACCATCTGTTTAATGTGTGCGTGTGTGTGATTGTGAGAGAGATTTTAAGTTGCTCTCGTTGTGAAAGTGTGCGAACTGGAAAACTGTTTACATCTAAAAGTTATCACCAGCCGGTACATTCCTGTCTGTGAGTAAGTTACTGCCAAACACTGAAGAACAAAAAGAGAAAATGCTATGCTTAGGAATATTGACAGTTATTATAGGGACCTATATTATTTACCAAGCACAATAATAAATGACATGCCATGAAAAACAATAGATACATCAAAACATTGCACTTTTTAATGGAAAATATCAATTTCCATATTTATCCAGAGATGTGTATAATTAATTCAAGGGGTTCAAGTAATTGGTGCAATTTTTTGACAGATATACCAGTATTTATTAATTTTCCAAACCTAGACAGATTCTAGTAACTTTTTGTGTATTTGTGTGCCATTGCCATTTAATGTTTATCTTTTTTTTTTTTTTTTTAATGCCTTTAGCTCACTTGCCAGGACTAGATTTTAAAACATTTAATTTCAGATCTTTTTGTGAGTATGTAAATCATAAAGAACAGAATCTATACAATGGAAACATTTCACCTATGCTTGCTTTAATGTCAAGGTGTTTCCTATTTTGTCTGTTTGTTCAGTTCCCTTTGGTATTGGCCCAACAAACAGAGACCACCTGCTCACATGGAATTTGCAAAAAATGAATTTGTGAACTCAGCTGAAGAGAGAAGCTCTAACAAGTAGACGAGCTCAAATGTACAAGATTGTATTTTTAACATTTTACTAATATTTCCTACAGTGGTTATATTTGTGGTAAAGTCGTGCATATTCTAAAAGTTGTAGCCACAAGGCTTAATTTATGACACTGGCATTCTTTGTAATTTTTGTTCCTGTGTTGCTGTACTTTGTGCATGTTCTGTGTATTGCATTTGATTCAGAAGCATATAGATAACAGTAGGAGTTTGTCATATCATATTTGAACTGCTGTGCCTGTTGTGAGAACTACTGGACAGACATTAGTAACTTGATACAAAAAAAGTGGTGAAATTGAAAACCTTGACAAAAAGATATATAGCTTAAAATCAATGTGAATCAATGACATGTACAAAGTCTAACCTGCGATGCTTCAATATTTGTTTTCATACCATAATGTGGGGTAGAGTCAGGCACAAATAGAAAAAAAAGGTGTTTATACAAAATGGAAAACTAAAAACATAATTTTGTATATTAATATTTTTTCATCCTAATGACAGTATTTGCCAAACTACCTGTAGCCTCAGCTGATGAAGAATCGTGCATCGAAGACTAGCAGCTATCAGTGTTAGTTTTTTGTCTGCTGAAGTAGTGTTATCTGCTTTTTGTGCTCAATGCCAAATACTGTGCACCTTTAATGTGGAGGAGTATTGTTTATTTTTTCAAATACCTTTAACAGTACTTTTGTGCCCTTTTGCATGCAGTGTGTTTTTGTTCTTTAGAGCTCTTTTAATGTATGATCATGATTTGTAGTGCATTGAAAACAATAAACAGCCCCTAGCCACTGCAACATAGGTCTGTGGGGGTCATTAAAAACCTGTTATTTCATGTTTTATATTTCTGCAAGGGTTTAGTGTAACCCTATCTGCAGTGTTGGCCACTGACCTGAAACATTCACATAAAAACAGCCACATTCTTTTTAGTAGTCCTGGTTTGCACTGTGTGTGTAGAGCTGCAGCCCTGAGGCACACGTATAAATAAAGTCATAGTGCAGCTGGAATCTAGATGCATTCATTTCATTGCTTTGTACAAAGCAGATGGAGAGCCCACTGACCTAAAAGCAGGCTACAACAGCTAGAGACACAAACTTGCAGTCGATCTAGGAAATACACTATGATCTCCTAACTCATATTTTCTTCCACTAAAATAATTTGTTATCCTAACAGCCCTGTCACATTGTTATATACAAACTTAGTTAAACGAATCGCCTTTCAACATTACTGTTTACAACAAGAAGCCTATACAAATTATTGATATAATAAGCACTTAAACCTGCAGCTTATTTTACATTCAAAAATAAATATGCAGCAAAGTGACATGAATGGATACAAGGCACACTCAAAATGGCATTTTGCATATGCTCCTACTATTTACAGTCTTCTCTTCAATTGATTTCAGCTTGTGAGCACTCACTGGTAACCCCCAAAGACCTGCAACAAAACAGAAATAAATGACACATCAAACCACTGAAGAACACCCTTCAGTGTGAAATTTCCTTACCTGTGACCTTTCCGTCGACAATACATTTCAAGACTTTCTTTGTTGTGAACTTTCTCCTTGAGAACCTCAATTTCTTTCTTCAAATCCTCCACTTCTGTCTGAGCTTCTAAAAACAAGTATTTTATTGTCACATTTGGGGTAATAGCTCAGTGTTTTCACAAGTGTCCCAGAGTTACCTTTAATTTGAGTAAGAGGTGAACATTTCATCATAGACTTGAGATACAGTTTTTCAAACTTGATGAGTTGCTTCTGTAGTGAAACATTCTCCTCCAAGACAATCTTTAGCTGCTCATTTAGTTTCACCTTTTGTGTAAAACAGACATTAACCCCCTGACTTTACCTAAACATGTCATACAGTTATTCAGCTCTCTAGAATTTGCATTGACTCACAACAGTGGCATGTGCCTCCTCCAGCTGAGAGGACAGATATTGGACTGTTTTGTGCTGTTCCTCTTGTGCAGCTGCCTGAGAGCTCAGTGTATCAACTTCACGTCTTAAGGTCTTGACCTCGGCCTCCCGGCTGGAAATGTTGCTTTCCATCATAGAGAGGATCTGAACAGCCTGAGCTGAAGCCAAAGATAGAATGGGATGAGAAGACATAATCTAAGGCTACTGGAATCAGATACAACATTCAACAAAACTGAACTCCGGCTTGCCCAGGAAGTTGTTGTTTTGATGCAGGGATTTTTCCCCTCTCCAGTGTTTGTCCACAAGGTTCAGGAGCATCTCTAGTGGCTTCCTGTAACTTCCCTGAAAGGTATACAGTGATTAAAACACTTAAACATACTAAATGTTTCATACTTTACTAAGAAAATTTACAGGCCTGAAGAAATCACCAACCTTCTTCTTCATCTTTCCTACTTGCCGTGTTGAGCCACAAACCTCTTCGGTCTTTTGAAAGCTAGAGTAAGTTAGTCTGGGAGGATGCAAGACTGGGTTGGAAGGGTTAGACAGATCCATACCAGGACGACGTGGACTGGGAGGTTGGATATTACTTAATGATGAGCCAAGATGGTGACTTTGATCTGGAATTGAAAAATTATTCCATAACTTCGAACGGAAACTGTACACATGCTTGTCTAATAAAGTGCTCTCACCAGGATTTGGAGTAAAATGTCCTTTTGCTACACGGCTGGTTTGTTTGGATTCTTTTAATTTCTGTTTTTGAAACAAAGGCTTGCATTTCTCAACATAAGGACCAAAAGACACCTTCGGTCTCTCTGTCACTTTTGGGGCAGTAGAGCTTTTTTTACTCTGTGTGGATTTATTTTCTGGCACTTTGGACTTTCTATTACCTGGTCAGCAAAATATGATATACAACAATGATTAAGCTACCACCAATAGTGAGTTAATTATGTAAAATGAACTTATTGGATTGTGGCTCCACCTGCTGGTAGAAACACACATTGTAAACACTAAAACTAAATTAACTATCCCTCCAAATGTACCTTTATTTAAAGATTGTTGACATTGGTAAAACAACAGCAATTTACTTACTCACAATTCAACCATATTATCAGTAAAATGGGCAAAGATCCTCACCAGAACTTATCACTGGATGCCTAAGAATGGATTTAGCAGTCTCCTAGAAACAAATGGCATGCATTTATGCAGAAACAAGACAGTATTATATGAATATGAACATCTAATGAGATTTTAAAATAGCAGAAACAGCATTACCTGTTTAGGTGTAGAACTCCTTTGCTCTGTAAAATCTGTTTCTTCTCCGGGGCCTGAAACAGAGTACAGTCAAACTCAGATTATTTTTTTTTTTTCATATTTTACAGAGACACTTTAACACATATGCAACATCTTACCCTGCTGTAATTGAGTCAAGTGTGACTGTTTTTCCTTATGAACGATGTCAACAATGGATTGAGCTTTATTTTGGTCTCCAGGATTTGTTGCAAAAAAATTTAACAGTATATCATCAGAATCTTTTTGGAGCGAGAGCCTCTTGCAGATCCGGTCAACTAAACCTAACCTCTGACTGCTGATTCTGGAAATAACAAGGACGTCAAGGAGATATAGGCTTTATGGTTCCGTTCTAGAGTAATATGTTATTTTATTCATTCAAGTCCTTGTCACACACAACGCAAAGCAGGTGTGAGAGAAATTGTTAATGTACCTTTGGTCTGAAGAAACTTTACCACAAACATTTTTCTGTTGAGGTAGATCATCAGAGGAGAATTTCATAATAGCAGCTTTGCGTTCAGTGTCTCTTATGGGACAACCATCTGGAAGTGAAGGATAAAAAAAATTGTTATGTTGCAAACTAGAAGAATACTTTGGAGCTGGAAATAATATTTTTTACCTAGTTTTCGTAGGTTGGGCATTGCATGCACAATATATGGGCGGTAGTGTGGCTGAATTTTAGTCAGAGGGTTCAGTCGGAGGTCCAGCTCTCTTAATGCAGGCAATCCATACAGAGCTTTCAGTTCCTCCAGGGAAGGTATGGCATTATAATACAGGATCAGCCTCTCTAAGGTTTTCAAGTGCTGCACCCCCTGAAAAGCAGGGCTGGTCAAACCAACATCCCCTACATGCAACATGCACTACAATCTAATGTTACTACAGCATGATGTTATGCATTACTGTCACCTGTACATTAGTATCAGTGCGCTATCGAACAACAAATGGGGGGAACTGGTTAGGCAAGAGGCCAACAGTGATTGATAAATTATTACCTCAATTGATACAAGCGCATTGCAAGAAAGATCCAGAGACTTCAAACGGACAAAGTTTTTGAGTGCATTTCCTAAATGTTGTATCTTCTCTTCGTATGTCCCAGGAAAGCTTAGTGAGCGGACATCAGCTGTCAAAATGCATATATTAATTAGAAATCACAATATTTATTTATTTTTTATAAAGGTGACATGCCTTGATGATGGTAAAGCTAAATAGCTTAGCGTTAGCTGTGCTTAGCGACAGAGGTTTGGAGAAATTAGCACGACTATGCCATAACTTATAAAACTTTTACATTTATGCCGCTTGTTCGTATACTTCTTATATAGTATTAGCGTTAACACGCAATAAGATTACCAAGACAGGGATGTGTTAATTGCAGTTTGTCCCGTATCCACTGCTCTGTTAGTGTTGTCAACACTGCCGCCATACTTTTCGAACTATGTTCGAACTATGTTGCCTTGTCGTGTTGTCGTAAAAACGAGTACTTTTGTGTGCACTATAAAATCGCTGATTTGGAACATGTGTGCATGTTATCTTATCTCTGATTGTATTTTGATAGTTGTTAGAAATATTTACTTTTGTATATATTAAATGAGCAATATTATAGTGGTTAATATGCTATTTGCCTGCGTTATTTGAATGCCACTTTCAGAGCATGCGCACTCATATCCGGATGTCAAAACAAACGTGCATTCTTTACAAAGTTTTGCTGCATGTAGTATTAAAACGAACTTATATTTTATGTACAGGTTTTATTTTTTAGCGTTAATGAAACTGTATTTTTACTTGTAACACACCGTTTAACAGTTGTGTCTGACCAATGGCCTCCTGTGTCTCGCTATGTTCCAACAGTGTATTGTCATCAACAGCACTGTATTGGTCTTATAGACTGTTTAAGGTAACAACAACGTTATAATAGTATGTAGTCTTTGTTAAAATCACCTTTTTATTTAGAATTTTGTAATTTAAACTCTTTAATTTAATAATAATAAAGTGTGTCATGCATTGTTTATATTATTTACTCTATTGTGTCCTTATATTTCCACAGAATCACAGGGCTCCTTCCCTTGGCTTTTTTTTGCTTGGAATGTCCACAGGACTTTCCACAATTGCATCGTTCCCCACAGACTTTCTACCAAAAGAAGTGTCATGGGCAGCTAAGGTCCTGGCTCTTACACTTGTCTCATTTGAATTTCTGTGGCTGAGCGAGGACCACAACACTGCTCATGTTCTCCTGTGTGGTACCTGCCTGCTGCTAGGACTGAGTGACTTGCTGTCAGCAGATGCATTTACAGTCATGACCCACTGCCTGTACTTGTCATCACTGTCCTGCTGTCTCACTGTTTGTCTGTTTACTGGCAATGCCTTAGGAGCAGTTGCTGGTGTGGCCCTCACTCTTCCTTTGTCGATGGCACCTACAGCTGCAACTGAGGGAGTGATGAAGTGGCTTTTGAGTGGCTCTTTGTGTGTGGGCTGCTGGGCTTCCACACAAGCCCTTGTTATCTTTTGGATAGAAGTAACAGACCGGCCAGATATAAACCTTTAGTACTGTTATTTGACTACATGTATGCATGTGTTCTTTTAGATTAACTCATTTTAATGTCTGCCACAAGTGTGAATGTGAGTGAATGGGATGAATGGAAGCATCATGTAAAGCACTTTGGGGCTTGAGAAGAATACAAAAAAGCGCTATACAGTATATACTGACACAATTTATCATTTAGCAATGTAATGGAGTGTCTTTCAGAAATTCTGTGCCTCATGTTTCTTAGTGTTATATTTTGGTACTATTGTATATTGTTCCAGGACATACATCTCTCTTCATTAGCTTTAGTGTTATGTAGTTGTCAGACACACAGCAGCATCTAAGTGTGTTCCCTCTTTATCAGCCTCAGCAGTATTACGATTTAAATATCTGCAGTCATCTAGGATTTTGGCCCTGTTCTCACTGCATCATGTTATATTGATACTTACTAATGCCATCTCACTGACCAACATATGCAACATATGCTGCTTATCACCTAAATACATAATAGCTTTGTAAATATAACTATTTTCTTTAGAGTAAATTGTACGAGACACTGCAGATTCTCTCTTAAGATTTTAGAATTTAGAGCCACGCCATCTCTTTTACTGCAGTATAAGATATACCTATTTTTGGGACTATCTCATATTGCTGATCATGGGTAAACAGAATGCAGACATTTTAATTGGAATAATAGGAACGTTTTTTGCATTCAGTTGTAATACTTGTAATCCTTGAGTGTTATTAATTGAAGGGTTCTTGTGTTTATGTCTTCAGATATTTATTTGCTTATTTATTTGCTTATGTCTGTGTAAAACACAGACAGCTTATGCTGTCTGTGTTCTAAAAGGTATGTTGTACATCAAAAAACCATATTACATTTTTTACAATATAATTTAAATATAGTGTTTTTCATGTATGTGCATTTACAGCTTTAAGAATTAAAGGAATCGTAACATACTTCAACTGGTTTGGGCCACTCGTATTGGCATGTAGCACTAACTTAATCAATCTTCACTCTATCTGTCTTCTAACACTGCAGCAGATTAGAAAGCTGCACTGAGCATGCTCCGATAGGTAGAGCAAAGGGGTAAAGAGGAGGGGAAAAGGAGAGAAGGAGCGGGATTCACAGAAGAGAGCTCCACAGGGATGTTGAGGACAAGGACTGCATGGCAATATCTGTCTGTGACAAGAAACAAGGACTGTTGAAGGAGTCTCCAATGGCTGGAATATCATGTTGGCATCAAATGAGAAAAGATGACATGTGATAAGGTAAAATAGGACGGCTGATGTGAAATGAACTGTATGGCTTTTCTGTCTTTCACCATCATTGTGACTATATGCTGCTTTGTTAATTGAGGTAAAATGTCTTTTAGGGCTTTTGAGTCAGCGTAGAAATGTACGCCTTCTATTCGCTTTTAGTCTACATCTTCTACACTGTCTTCAAGAAAGAGGAAGAGGAGGTGTTGGAAGGAGCATGTGGATCTTCCACAGACGTATGTCTAGTCTTATCATTTGCAACGTCAGGGGTCCACTGTTATGTGAGGAAATGCATGCAGCATTGTTACCAGACACCACAACTGAAAATCTAATGTCAAAAGGACTAGTGACAGAGCATGTGATTGTTCTCTTTGTTAATTTTTACATTGTCAGTATTTCTGTGTATTATTGGTATTATTGTCTGACACCATATATGTTGCTGTGCTAAGGAGGCAGAACATGTTTCCATGGAAACAGGGAGCAAGAGAAGTGGCCACACCCCCAAAATAGGAAAAAAGCCTTTTGCTCAGCGTAGTGAATCAAGTGAGTGCTGAGGAGTCTAGCACTGCATTCAAACATTTTGCATGTGATGCTGTCTGGTACATATTGTATGCAATTATGTATATTGTACGTTATATTACATTTAACAGTAATGTGCATTATTGTTGATTATTGAAAATATAACACACTTTTTGTGCACTTAGGCAGTAGCAGTGACAGTGATGAGTTGTCTATAAGTGATGAGGATGAGACAGATGGTGCAGAGATCCCAGCATGTACTCCTCTGGCTTCTTTCTTATCCTTCAAACAAGATGTGGAGAAGAGAAGGACTTCACAAAATCAACTCGAAACAACAGCAAAGGTTTTGTGTTTACAGAGGGCCTACGTGATGATGAGAAGTAAATCAGCACATCTTCAAATAGGACACAAAGCTAATATCTGTGTGCATGCATCTGTCCTGGCCAGATTACAGACTCTCCCCTGGTGGCTGTGATGTCCCATTTATTAAGTTTTCTGGAGCAGTACTCTCACTTCCAGCAGCTGCAACAGCAAGCCGACCAATATCGCGTCCAGTTGAAAAGGCACCGCGCCCAACACCGGCGCCAGATGAAGGCCCTGAGAGCTTCATACCGTCAACGCCTCAAAGACAAGAAAAGCATCATCAACAGCCTGGAGGAGGCCTTTAGTCAGCAACAGCAGATCCATAGCCCACTGGATGAAGGTGAGTCAGAGGGTGGTATGTTGGGGGAGGGGACATTTTTATATGGTGGGGGCGTGAAAGGTTGATGAAAACAGAGGGGGGGATGAGCAAGAGGGAAGAGGGTAATTGGTTGGTGTGAAATGAGTGGAAATTGTAGTGATAAGAGAGAGTGGATTTATGAGATGACATATGATGGAAGCAGCACAATAATTTAGATAGATCACAAACACATAAATAAGAAGAATAGTCAAGGAATAGTCCATCATCAGATGTAAGTATCTGTGTTAGGATGGTCTTTTCTGGTTTTGAACAAATTGATTTATGTGTTCAAAGGAAGATTAAAGTCACAACAGAGGAGTATAATTGTAAGATTAACAAAGCTGATGTCATTAAAGCCAGATTACATGAAGCCAACTGCTTCAGATGTTGGTGTCTGCTGAATTTCAGATTTGACCAGATGTTTTTTTCTTTCGTTTATTATATCAGGGCAGAAGGGCAGATTGAACCAGACCCACATGAATATGGTTCTGTACATCTCTGTGCGTGAAAGCCTTCTGTATACACATACTACAAAATGAAACAATGCACCATTATGTTTTCAAAGTTGTGGTGACAGCATTTCTTTTTTGTCATTAAAAAAAACCTGAGAGCAACATTGTATTTCCCATGAAAGCACTTATAAGAACTGGCACATGTTCAGCTCCACGTGAATGTTTATCTAAAAATAGCCATAGTCCAAGTCCCAGGGATGTTAGATCTGTGGGAAATAAACACTAGCATAGAGTTGTTTACTAGTGTACAGTAAACCCAGAACTAAAGAGGTACTGTACTTGTTCACTATAACATTTTGTGGCATTTGTCCATGCCATAAAATCTGTTCAGTCTGGCAGAATGAAAGAAACTTGATTTCTCTAAATTTGTTTATGGTTTGACTTAATGAGAATTTTGTGGACTGCACATTTTACATTTGCCTAATAATAGTCATAGCTTAGTAATGGTCAGCTGCACGACACTGTCCACTGTCAGTACCACCACGTACACCACCACGTACACCACCACGTACACCACCACGTACACCACCACGTACACCACATATGCCTGCACTGTTGTGATCCAACAAACATTGATGTGGAGTGTAACTAAAATAAAATAAAAACACCATGCAAGAAAATTAAATGGGATAGATAAATTATTTACTGAAGAAAGTGACTTAAATGTGCATGCTGTGGTGAATCCTCTTGAGCAGAGCAGGCATTTAATCAAGTTGGTGCATCTGTTAACCTGAGTTATTCTGGCTGCACATGTACTGATCATCCATTTCAGCTTGTGAAGACACCTTTGAGACCTCAGTGTTGTTAGATGGCAGCTCCAAGCAATCATGGTTAATATTAAGTGTGTAAAAGAGCTGTGCGTACATAGTTAATGTTTATTAATATTACACATACAAGTGAGTTTCTACTGTGAAAGTCTACTGGGAAAATTATTATGAGATTGCATGGCTAAATCAAGTCAAGAGAAGTTCAAAAAAGATTGGTTGGTACTTCTGATGATGGCAGTAAATAATACATTAGAGTGAGTCTGATGTTTTATGTTATTTCCAGGTGAATCCAGCAGTGACACAGCGACACAGCCAGGCCTTCATGGGCTGGTGGAGTCTCTGTATGGCCTGCAGAGCGAACGGAGCAGGCTGAGAGGAGAACTGCGGCTGCTACACTCACAGTTGGAGCAGAAAGAAAGAGACAGATACTCTCGTATTCAGGCCTTTCAGCAACAGGTACAAACACTATACAACCCCTGTTTTCCACACTTAAAACTATTATGTAGATGCAAACATTAGAAGATAATATTCTTGCACAGATTGACGAATTAAAAAGCTGCATAGAGGAGCGTGAAGAGGAGCTGTCCAGACTGAGAACTGCTACAGTAAGTGCTCTGAATACCTGATTTAATTATGTTTCAGCTTTGTCACTGGATGTTATTGACAGCTTTTTCACAAGCCAGAAATGTGTATTATGTGCTGTGAACACCACACGACAAACAAGGGTCAGCACATAATACTGTCCTTTAATTGTCATAATAGGATAGGATAATTCTGGTGAAGAATTACCATAACAAAGTACGTCACCTTTTTGTTGGTGTTTCTTTAGGGTGCCACAGACTCAGAGAAACGGGTGCTGTGTCTGTCGTCAGAGAACGAGAGTCTGAAACAAAGCTTGAGTGTGACCCAGGGCCTTCTGCAGCAGCTGTCATCCATCCCGTCCCAATCCAGCAGTATGCTCATTAAGGTGAGATACACCAGCACTAGTCTTAAACAGCAGCTATGATTTTTTTCATTTACATACATTTGTGTGTTGTGTCAGGAAAATGAGAACCTCAGGAGCAGAGTGCAGCAGCTAGAGATGTCCCTCCAACAGCGTTCTGAGCAGCTGTCACATCTTGAACGACACAGTGAAGAGTGTGAATGGAGAAGGGGAGAGGAGCTGAGGCGACGAGACGACAGAGTCAAGGAACTGCAGCTGGACTTAGACAGAGAGCGGGCAAAGGAGCCTGTGGTTAAGGTAAATAATGTGTAAGAAGAAACTCATTATTTGCTAGTAGACACTTGTATTAAATCTGATAACTAATATGTTTTCTTTTTTTTAGTATGTGACCCAGACTGTGGAGGTGGAATCACCTGCAACACTAAAGCACCTAAATAAAACCAGACAGAGGAATGAGCTGCTCTCTGAAAAACTTGCCCATCAGAGCGAGCGATGCAAACAGCTGGAGGAACAGATCAGGAGGTCAGACGAATATAGCTGTAACCTGCAGCACAAGGTACCAGTCTCACTTTTTATAAGCAGTTACAAATTAAATTTCTAACCATCATGCTTAAACCGTGCATAAAATAGTTGGTGCTTTTGTATCACTCTATAAATACATAAGCAGAAGATAAATGTTTGAGCCCATCATTATACATCTAAACATGGGTAAATGTGGGTATATCCTGATATTCTGTATCAGGAGGCTGTGAATGTATTGTATACTAGTATGCACCCAACACAGTATCCATAAACAATGTGAAAAGGTTAAGGTGAAATTTACACAGAAAGCACAGCCAGAGGGAGAAGGTTTTTTTTTTGGCTGTTGTCATTTTTTTCTAGATCAAGTAGATTGATAGATTGGAGTAGTTGAGCTGACAGATTGACAAATTGCTGTTCCCTACTTTTTTGCAGATTGCAGCATATGAGCGAGAAATCGGTACACTGAGAGAAGAACTGCTGAAAGAGATTGGGCATTTGGAGGAGAAGAAGGAGGAGGCTGTGAAGGCTGCTGCTAACTGCTCTGCTGAACACTTTCAGAATCTTCAGGACCAATTTTTTAGTGAGTAACTAACTGCATTTAGTTTCTGCATCAGTACGAGGTAGCCATTTTTAAGGCTGGGGTTATTCATATTATTTATAAATATGATTGGGACAGTGTGTGTTGATGAACATACAGCCACTTGAATGTAAACATGCCAGATAGTAGGCAAATTTCCATCTGTTGTTCCAACATTCTCACACGTTCTCACACCAGTGCTGAGTCACTGGAAGCAAGGTGGGTTAAGTGTTAGGGGTTAAGGACACAACAACAGTATGAACTGGGGAGAGCGGGACTCAAACAGTCAACCTTCCAGTTATAGGACGACCGCTCTACCACCTGAGCCACTTGACTATTTAAAAAGTCTAAATATTTTTTTTATCTGGGCAGGCTTACAAAAACGTTTGACTTCACTCCCACCAACTCTGCGCTCTATGAAGACCGACTATGCCAGTTTGAGGAGCCAAGTCCGAAACTTTTCAGACTTCTATGGCGCAGCAATAAATGAAGCCAAAAAACAAGTATGAAATAAATTTCTCATTCCTTGCCTGGACAAATTTACCCAACTGACTGTTATGTTTTTTTTTTATTTATGCTCTTTGATAGATTTCTGCTGCTATTAATGAGATGTCTGAAGCCAATAAAGACCTTCTGGAAAAATACAGAAAAGAAGTTGCACTTCGCAGGAAGTACCATGAGCAGCTCGTGGAGCTTAAAGGTGCAAAGTAAATTGACTAGGTGAAATAGAGTGTGTTCATACATAAACCAACTTTCTGCTTCTAGGCAACATCCGCGTGCTGTGCCGTGTGAAGCCTGTGCTGAAAGAAGACCAGCAAGAGGAAGGCCACTCTGTGGTTGTGACTACTGACCCCAACAACGAGTCCTCACTCACTGTACTGAACAAAGGGAAAGATCGCATCTTTGAACTGGACAAGGTTTTCCAACCTCAGGCCTCACAGGAAGAGGTCTTTCAGGAAATTGAACCTCTTGTTACCTCTTGTATCGATGGATACCATGTCTGCATATTTGCCTATGGACAGACTGGCTCTGGAAAAACATACACCATGGAGGTATATTGTGTATAACTAAAGATCTGATAAATTGGCTCTGCTGGTTTAAACCATTTTGAGTTACAGGGTAGTGTGGATAACCCAGGAATCAACCAGCAGGCACTGAAACAGCTCTTCAATGTAATTGAGGACCGGAAAGACATGTGGTGTTATACTGTCACTGTGAGCTCTGTAGAGATCTACAACGAGGTGCTAAGGTAAGATGTGGACTGCGGCATCATTATTTACAGTTACATTGTAGTGACTGAATGTTGTTTTTTTTCAATCAGAGACTTGCTGAGTAAGGATGGAGAGAAACTTGACATAAAGATAAATCCGGATGGAACAGGAAAGCTACACGTGCCAGGTCTTAGAGTCATTGAAGTGAAGAACTTTCAGCACATCAAGAAGGTGCTTAGAATACACTGAGAAAAAAGATTACACAGGGAGAAAAAAAAGTGTTTATCTTTTATCTACTACTACTATGACACAAATGGCTTTTTGTTCAAGGTTTTAGCAACAGCACGTCGTAACAGGGTCACATTTGGGACCCAGATGAACCAACACAGCTCTCGGTCCCATGCTCTGTTGTGTATCACTGTTGAGGGTATAGATCTCGCAACAGGATCAAAAACCACTGGTTAGTCATTTGTTGATTTTTATTTATAGTTTATTTATTACGGACAGATACAGATACACTGTCTTAAACACCTGTCTTTGTTTATTGTTTTTAGGCAAGTTGAACTTGGTGGATCTGGCTGGCTCAGAGAGAGTGTGGAAGTCTGGTGCAGAAGGAGAGAGACTAAAGGAGGCCCAAAATATCAACCGCTCCCTGCTGGCACTTGGGGACGTCATACAGGCACTGAGGGCACGGCAGACTCACATCCCTTTCAGGAACTCCCGGCTTACATATTTGTTACAAGACTCCCTGGGAAAAGGCAGCAAGACTGTTATGGTTGTGCAGGTACATGTAGCGCTCATTATGCAAGTATTTTTTATTTAAAATCTACTGCTGTCCTCATTTTGTTTTCTCTAATCAAAGGTGTCAGCTCTGGAAAGCAATGTGGGAGAGACTTTGTGCTCACTTAAATTTGCCCAGAAAGTGTGTAAAGTGGAGCTGGGTCCAGCAGCCAGGAAGATCGAGTCTGGTGGATTATGCGACTGATACTTATACTTGCTTATACTGTATAAGGTGCTTCCTACTACTATCCTTTATGGCAAGAACTATTTTGACTACATCCTGATAAAACTATTCAGTGTCACAACTACAGCACCATAATAAACCATGGTAAAAGAGCAATCCTGCACAAGGGCTAAATCAGTAGCAATCTACAGTATGTGACAGACACATGTCAACTTCTGTTTGAGGAGGTTAGAACCATTTAGTGTGCCAGAAAATTAAATCTTTTAGCATAAAATAATTACAAACAGGAGAGCCATCTCGTCTTAAGTCTAAAATTTAAAGCTTCATGTACCTGTGTTTCTTAAAAAAAGAAAAAAAAAAAAAAAAGATCTTAGATTGTAGATTTTGTGCAGTATCATTTCAAAACGGGTTTACCAATATATGTTATGTAGTTGGTGCACTTCATATGCATTGTTGTGCATTTCTCAGTCAGTAGGTGTGCAGTAAGTTTTTCATTTCCATGGCAAGATTAGCTTGTGGTAAAAAAACAATGAGTGCTTTGTGTATCCTTAGTGTTAGCATTTGCCTTTTGGAACAGATGAAAGCTCTTTAAGGAAACTGGTGGCCTTGTGGTACTATAAATGAACTGTGCAATATCAACCTAGAAGGTCCTAAAGATGCACTTTATCAGGAAAGACAGTATTTCATGTCAGATTAGGTACGCAGGGGTCTTCAGTAGTTATCACTAGTGAATGTCATACCAAAAACTAAATGTTCATGTATTAATCACCATTTTAGATCTTTTGATCTAATGTAGCAAATTACTGTTGGAAGTATTTTACATTAATACTAATCTTAAGAAAATCAGTTGTATCTGAATAAATAAAATGTATTTAAAGTGTCAATGTTTTATCTGTGTCAATCAAGTCACATTCACAGGCCTTTCAATAAACATTTACTAGAAAATATAAAAATTTTGTTACAGTTACAATAACCACAGATACTAGTAAGTACATGTAGTAATACATACAAGACTTTTGACAAACAGAGCAGTGGAGCTGTTTCTGAGCTGTAAGGTATTTGTGTTCCAGTCAAATGTCACAAACATGGTATTTGTTCTCTTATCAGAGATCTTTAATCCGAGTCCCCCTCCTCTTCTCTGACAGCTCCCACAGCTCCTGCCAGCTCCTCCTCACTGCCTTGCAGACGTTCACCTATGAGACACAAAACAGCAATGTATATTTATTCATCAATATATTACACAAGCGCTTCAAGTACAAGAAAATTAAAAAAGAGAATGTTGGAGTGTGAGCTATTATGCACCATTACATGACTGGCAGGAAACAAGGAAAAGCCTTTAACAGTTAGCATAGCTTGTTTTGTGGGATGACATCACAGATGTATTTTTAGAGAAAGTTCACACAGTGAAGGAATCACACCATTGATATTTCCTGACAGTTTCAAGCCTCTGGAGTCTACAAACCGCAAAGCAATTAGCCTAGGATTTACTCCACACGTAAGGAAAATTTTGTGATTAAAAATAAATACTAACGAATTAGTTCAGCGATGGCTCTTTGAGTCCTCCTCTCCAACTTTTCCAGTTTCTTTGCAACATCACGCTTGAGATCCCTATGAATGGACAAATACAGTTAAATTCCTAGAATACAGTTTTAAGTGCATATACTATATATAGCTATATATTTATTTATAGATATCTATATATAGATTTATATACACTGCTTACCAGTCTGGTTTTCTTGGTGCAAGGTTGGCCAAATCCTAATAAATAAAAAGTTGAATAAGCACCTATTACACACTGTAATATGTACAGTACATTTAAAAAGGAGAACTTACCACTTCTTCAATTATGGGCTCTGGATTGGCGGCCTCTAGCTGGTCTTTTACTTTGTCTTCCACTGCAAACAGGCATTATTTGTCATCAATTATTCTTCCATAAGCAAACATGTACAAACATGAAGATTGTAAATAAAACATGATGAAAATGTAATCTAAGTGTAGCACTTTACACACAGAACTATAGAAACACTTAGAAAAGCGAGACTTACCCGATGCAGGTTTAGCTTTTGGCACCTGCCTCTCTTTTAGCTCTTCATCCCCCGGAGTGTAGTTCCTCAGTTTGAGCTCTCTATAGACACATACAAATGATGATTATGTGTGGTTACAAAGTACTAGTCTAGAGCAGTGGTTCTCAAGCTTTGGTATGAGTACCACTGGTGTCTTTGAGATTTATGTGCAAGAATGAAATTGTGTTAAGACAATTAAAAAGCAGTTGAAAGCACTTGAGTTTAAACATGTAGTTTTTTTCCCTATTTAAATCATTTGTAAAATAGAAAGTTAGAAAGCTAACTGACACATGTACTGTGTCATTTACAAGGGCCCTATTATAGAAATATTCTGAGCAGTAACACAGAAGAGTGGGTGCTACTCAGAGAGATAAAGATTTGTATGTTGGTACTTAGTGAGAAAACATTAACTCACTGGACGAAAATTTTAAAGTACAAAGCGTAACACTGACTTCTCTCCAGAAGGGGGCAGTGAAGGTAAAAGTATTTTAGTAAAACCATCTGCAAACACAACACAGCTGCACATTTAATGTTTGGAGCGGGTCAGGAATAATGCCCCTCTTTATTTCTATGATCGTGTTGTATTAACATGCTCCACCTGCTTGCTTACACTTACACACACACTTACACACACACTTACACACACACACTTACACACACACACTTACACACACACACTTACACACACACACTTACACACACACACTTACACACACACACACACACTTACACACACACACACACACACACACACACACACACACACACACACACACACACACACACACACACACACACACACACACACACACACACACACACACACACACACACACACACACACACACACACACACACACACACACACACAAACACACAAAAAGCAGCTAGGAAGAATTCTTTCCTTGATGATCTTTCAGCACACACAGAAGAATTCCTGGCAAGTTTAGCTGACATCTTTGCAGAAAGTCCAAACTATTGTCCATCAGGGCATAGGCCATGAGCAGTATTTGTGATGAAGCTGCAGAGGGTACACTGATGATACATTCATCACACTCCTGCTGCCACTAGACAGACCAAAGCCTTGTATGGCCATGGGCAAAATGCTAGTCATGTCTTTGGCTGACTGGGGTCTGCCTCCTGCCTTTATTTGTAAGTGTAAAAGAGTACGGTATCTTTCTTCCAACTTACAAACTTATATTTATATGGCACTCATCTGCAAATTAATGCAGTTGGGTTTAGCATTTTAATTCTATCTACAGCAGTCAGAACAAGTCTAATAAAGTTTTACACTATTACACTTGAATTAAAAGGTGCTGGAAATGAGAAAGAATACAGAATTATTCAGGACTAGTCTGGGTAATGTTAAAATGTCTCTGGTAAACTCTACCTTTGTTTTGAGCAGTACAGTGTTACACAATCCAGATGCCCCAACAGCAAAATACTTTCTGGCTCCGTTTTTATCCAAGAGATTATGTTGTACATCATTTTATCATCTATCTTCTTAAACGGCTTTACATACTGCAATTGTTTAAGAAGCACTGCTGAGGCTATGCCTTATATGGAAAGTAATTTTAGAGAACAACACACCCCATTACATATTCTTTTTAACAATGTGACAAATGCATTTATTTCAAACTATTCCTTTGAACAAGAATCTTAGTGAGACTGTTCTACCATTCCCTGTTTGGCAATTTGATACCACCATAAAATATTAATGATACACTAAACCCTGCTATTGAGAGTCTCAACAGGAAAAAACATATAAAAGAACCTTCATTTAACACTTAAATTGAAACAAACATTTAAGATTAATAACTGTCCTTATATTGTGTAGCTTTCATCTTTGAGAATAATCTATTCTGTTTTCTCCGGTCCTGTCAGACCGGAGAAAACACAGCGACACTCCCTCAGCGCAGTCTGTGCACCGTCATTAAATATAAACAATGGAAAAAGGGCCTTTAAGACAGGAACGATGGCTGTTTTTTTCCACAGACTGACAAAGTTGAACAAGCTAGGATATTTAAGAAGCAAATAATACTCAATTTTACAGCCTACACCGAGAAATACACTGCGGTACATAAAGATAGTGCTCAGATAACAGCCTGATACAAAGTTGGTGTAGGTTTCAGTTCCGTTTGTGTAGCTCAAACTACCTCAAAAATGTAACAATGAGAAATTATGACTAGTTAAAACAAAGCAATAAAACACTAGTGAATGTGTAAGAAAACCAACCTGTGCTTTTCTCCTGTGGCCTCTTCTAATAAAGCTTTTTTGTTTTCTGGCTCTTCATCTTCCTGCTCTCGCCCCTGTTGGAAATAGGAACACCCCAGTTATTACAACAACACACAATAATGCACATAAAAAGTATGTCCAGGTACTCCCACTGCCCAATAACATGTATACATAATAATCAGGGAATCTAAATTGCACATAGTCAATTAATGAGAGTGAACGGTTGTCTGTCAGTGTATATTTCTAAAAGGCCGTTACAAGCTCTGTAAGAACAGAAACATTTTTTCTTGTTCTTGAGGTTGCAAGAACAAAATGACGTAATTTTGTTCTTGCAGCCCTGGTTTGGGAGTTCTTGCACCTTGTTCTTGACACATCATCTGGGCAAAAATTGTTTCTTGTGGGTATCTGAGAACTGTTGTGTGATTGGTCAGAAAACGGAAGTGGGGTGGTTAATGTGGAAAAGTGAGGAGTTCTGCACTTGAGTTTTATCGTGAAATATAAAATGTGCAGGTCGGAACTAACCAAGGACAGGAACAAATGTATCTGTTCTTGCGGAGTATGTACCAAGCTTAAGGGTAACTGGCTATTGTCTAGGGAGTACACCACCCAAAGTAGCTGGGTAAAGAGAGCACAGTTCAAGTAACAGAAAATATATTTATTGTACTATACCATATTGTAACATAGTAAGAACTAATGGGAAAATATCAACAGCCTGAGCAGATGCTATATGTTAACACATGTTTGCACTCAACAATATTATGAATCCATAAGTCATCACCAAGGCCTGTGTACTTTTATTCAGTTGGTGCAGCTCACAATCTTGAGAATATGGTCTCATGTCATATGAGCTTATACCAAATTACCCATAAAATAGGTTATCGGCCAATGAGTATTGACTATCTGAGGAATAGTTAAACAAAAGCTCACAAACCCCACCCATCTTGCGTTTTCCTGAAGAGGCTTCCTGTCTACCTACTAGAACAATTCGGTGGGACTGACTCATTGTTCATGAGCTGTATAAAAGGAAAGCCTTTGGGAATGTGCCAACACTCATTTATCTTCTGGCAAAGCCCCTGTTTAAAAAATACTCAGTTAAATAAAAAGATTGGCGTGTCAATAGATTGAGTTATTACTCATAAACATTGAGTAATCTTTTCCCCCAAATCTCATTGTCACTCAAAAGTCAATCAAAGTATGCAATACATTGAACTTCACATCTTTACAAAAACAGGGATTTCTACTATGCAATTTTTTTTATAATTACTGTTTAAAAATCAACTATATTTTCCTCTTCAAATTGTAGCCAATCCATAAATTCATATCGGTTTCACATGACGGCCAGGGGAGGTCTCCTCACCGATTTCATAAACACATGCAGGAGAAAAATTAAACATAACTTTCCTTGTTCAATTGTTACTGTTATGATAGCCCAAAAAAGGCTAGTCTTAGCTCATTAGTCTCGAGGTTAAAAGGACAACAGAGACACAATAAAAGCCCAAAGACGCCAACTAGATCATTTTAGGCACGTCAAAAAAAACTTTAAAACTTTCAGCATTATTCTTAAGCTGAAAACATAGCCAGTGACTACGTTATCAAATCTCAATTACAGTTAGCATTAGCTTAGATGCTAACAGTCGCTGCAAATTAGTAGCAATAGCTACCTTTTGATCCCATTAAAGTTTACCGTATTTACAATTATGTTCTGAGGAATTGCTTACATGAAGCTGTTTTTCTCGCAATGCTTTTAGTCTCTCTTTTCTCTTCAGAGCCTGCTCTTGTAACGACCCTACGTTGCGCTCCATGTTTATCTCATTTAGCGGTGTATTGGAAAGACATGCGCCGCTCTCTTCAATCGGAAATCCATTAATCGCCCCAGAAAAAGGAGCGTCGAGAAAATCGAGTTACCTGTTGACAAAACATGTCCATGCAATTATTATGTAGATTTATATTTGTTTTTTATTTAAATGTTTAAAAAAAATTTTGTACATTTTTTTTTACTTTTTTGTTGTTGTAATTAGCCTAACTAAAAAAAACTTCTACAGAGAGGCTTTAAAGTTAGCTTACTTGATGTGAGAATAAAAATCTTGAAAAGTAAAGTAGGTAAACTTTATTTTTTCTTAAAATACAATTTCAGTCACAAAAGTTCTTTAAACTCAAATACATAATTAATGGTCACTCAGCTATAGGTTAGGAATGTAGGTCATCACCATGGGAATGCAGCCTCCTCAACCTTCACTTTGTGCATCCTTCATACTGCCCAACACTGAGCACATGACACAATCCTTTTTTTTTCCAGAAATTGTTAGAGATCCTTTTTTTTTTCATTTGCTTTTTTAGAGATCAAGACCATTAATTTAATAACTGCTGTCAATGGGCTAGAGGCTATCTCGTCTGATTACATCCTGCAAGACGCATGACATGACATACATTGATAAATAAATGTATGTGTCAAACAGGGTAAATACACTAGAACTTTATAAGTACACACTAATTTCTAGACTATTTGTACTATGCCCTAAAAGATGGCCTAAAACCTTCACAAATCAAGGACAAAACGTAGCTACTCTATAACATTACCATCTATTGTACTTGAATAAGGATTTTAGCAATAGCAAAATTGTTTAAAGGCACAGTCAGGATCGCAGGCCTTCCAAAGCAATAAGGAGTAAAATAGTGAAATGCTGAAGATGGCAGTGTGTTTCAGATAGCTTACATTCACCTCCACATTGTTCTAGAGGACAAAAGCCATTTCCACTGTGTGAGGACTATATTAAAGCTTTAAGGCCTGTGTTTTATGTTTCATGAAACAATTAGATGACGATTACATTTAGGATTATAAAAAATAGGCCAACAATTGTCCTTTAAAGTTTATTATTGTGTCCTTTGAATGTTTCTTGCAACAATTGAACAATAGCTTGTTGACCTTTATGTGAGTTGTATTGACATACATTATAATCCTGAGTGTGTCCAATAAGCTACTTCCTCGTTGTCTTGATCAGTTCACCAAAGACCTGATGGAGGCTGTCTGTGTGTGTGTCTTTAAGAGTAACAGTCTACCTGTGTGCAAGACAGCCCATTCTTAACGCAATTCACTGCTTGTGAAGACAATCTGATACTACAATACAACAGGACATGCTCGTAGTGCTGTCATCTTTTCGCCGTGGAGCGGATGGCATGTGTCGCTTCCGTGGGAACTCTCTCCAATAGGAATCATTCAGCAAGTAGCTCGCCCTCTGTGCGGACATGGCCAGGGTGTTCTCTTCTCCAGGCGCGCATTTACACTATTTTTTCTTCGTGATTTAGTGATTTTGATTGGCCACGCCGTTGTGTTTAGCCTTTCTAAAGCAATCTGGTAACTTTGCACTGCGAGACCAAAGCACTTTTAAAAGCGTTGTGTGCCTTGTGCTTCACAGAAATGGTTCATAAGACCGCGACGGGTCCTCCTGCCTTTGGGAAACAACTTCAAACAGCCCTGGCACTTACAATGCTCATCGATTTTATGATTTTTTAAAAGAAAAGGGCGTTAATAAGCAATCACAAAGGCGGCGGAATGGCATCGAAGGAGCGGCTGTACGAGCTCTGGATGTTGTATTACACAAAGGTAAGTGCGAGCAATACCTGCCAATGACACCTGTTGTTGGAATAAGTTATCTGACACACGTTTTGTATATATTACAACTATATGAAGACTAACAACATCACCAAGCCTCCGACGCTCTTTTACCTTTTCTCAATGCTACAATAGAGTCGCCTGTTGGTAATTGCACACGGTAATATGAGGAAGTGGACTGTTTTGTGTATTTATTTACATAGTGGCCACCACTGCCTTGCCTATAATATATCATGTTAACAAGCCAGCTAACCCACGTTAATATAGCTTTATTACTAGTTTATATCTTCGCTAAATCGCTTGAGAGTTTCAAAAAACGTGGTTTTACAAAGGATACCTGTGTTGCAGGTGTACGCTGGACTCGAGCTAGGCTACTTCCTGTTCCTGTTGTTAGCATACACTTTTTACTTTAGGCTATACTAAAGCTTGGTAGACTGAAAGTATTTTGACATAACTGTAGGATTTCTCAGGAGATTAAGCTTAACTTAAAATTAAACGTTAAACGTTTTAATTACGTTTAGACTAATAATGTTTGACATGTTTGACATTTTGCTGTCAGATGTTGCCCCCTGTGGGTCTGAATGTTGTGCCTGTTGTGGTTCATAAAGTCCAATGTCTTATTAATAAAGAGTTAATAATATGGAAAGGATTATGTTAAATCTTCCTTCGGCTTTAGAAATCCAGTAATTAATATAATAGCAGTCTGTTTTTTACTGAAGGATAATGGGCCTCTTTCCAGATCTTCAAGTTGCAAATTGGTGCAAAAACATTTATTTGTTGTCTGTTTACCTTATTTATTATTTACCAACTTACTTATTTGATACTCAAGTCATCTATTGACTATGGCATTTGTGATCCCTGCAGCAACTCATATTAAACTGTTGATTGTGGTCAGTAAAGGCTGATCTCAGAGGAAGTCTGTGTTTCTAATCCACACCTTGACTTCTCATTTGGGCTTTTGCAAATACAATGGCGGTCACACTGGAGGTTCCTGGTCATGCCACACTCTTTAACAAGCAGACTGTTAGAAAGCTATTAGTGCTTAGTGTTGACATAACTCCTTGTGTAAGTCTACCTTGTTACTGAGATATTGTACACCTTTTTAAAATGTCCCCAGAGCTAATTTGAGTAAAAAACCTATAACTGAAGATAAAGGTTTAACCCAACCATCCTTTAAACATCACTGCCTTTTGTGACTCAGAAGAACACAATAGGTTGCAGACAGGCAGCAGAACCACTTTAGAGAACAATAACCTGTCTCTCCTATTGCCTTTCAAACAGACACTGTATTTATTGTTTTTGTTTGTTGGGTTGGCTCAAGTCAAATCTGCCTTTTATATCTATGGTAGATCCTATTTCCAAATTGTTGCTGCTCCCAGCATGTGTTGAAAAGTTTTGAATATTGAAAATAAGTCAAAGTAAAACCTGAGCTGTTTAAGGTTGTCATTAGTGATGCCAACAATACAAGTAGGTTAAAAGCACAAACCTTGTGTTTGAGTCACAGCCGTCACACCCGATAATATTGGTCTAAGATCTTCTGATACTATATAAAAGCAAGTAATCTACTAAAACTCCCCCTCCTCCCTTGTGTATTCACATGTTAAACTCATTCATTTTTAATAACCAGAAGCTATAATATCCATTAGATTATTTAACAAAATATGTTGGACTGTGATGAATCTTTCAGCTGGGATTAACAATAAGAAGCAAAACTTGCTCAGGCTTGTTAGTGATAAAGAAGCTCTGCTTCCTCTGATTATGCAAGAAATCACACACCCTATGCAAAGACTTGTAGATCAGCTGAGCCTCATATTAGCTTGAAAAGCCAAAGTATAAAGTGTATTGTAGGCATACAGGTTCAAAAAGTGGCATTAAAATATTTTGGTCAGGATTATCATCTACAAAAACAGGTTTTGACAGCTTGGTCAACATTTGAGACTTAATATGTGTCACTGATGTGTAAAGATCAGCAGGTATGTTAATCGTGTTTAAGACTTGACACAATAGTCAGCACACGCCTTGTCTTTCATTTGCTGAAGGTAAAACCAACATCACTGGCAGTGTTTCAGGGCTCCACTCCTCATCCATATCTTCCTCTCAGGGCAATGTAAAATGCTCATGCCTGACAAGCACGGACATATAGCGGGATCTAGTCTCCAATGGAGAATCACAACTTGTCAGCTCGTGTCTGAGAACTCCCATGTAGGGTATTGTTGGTAAATGGTAAATGGTGTGCATTTATACAGCGCTATTTAGCTCCCTTCTTAGGCCCCCAAAGCACTTTACATTGTGCTTACCTTTATTCCATCTATTGTTACTATATACAACTTTTTCCCCTAAGACATAAAGCAATAAAAAAAGAGATTAATACTTTCACAACAGATCATTTTAAGTGTATGATTATGTTTAACTGTTGTGTTGCCCATTAGATGTGCAAATATAGAAATAGTCAATATTCAAGCTTAAGTAGTCACCATAACCTACAAAAGATAAACATTGTTATTGAATGGTAAAAATGTCCTTTGAGTGTAAACTTCCCCAACTAAACCACAGTCCTTACTGTATCTACTTGATATTTTGGATGCTATTTTTCTGGATAAATCAGAAATATTTCTGCTGCTTAAAACCAGTGATCATGTGTGCAATAATAATAGTTATTGGCTTGAGAGACTGTTGGGACTAATTAGTGCTTGTAGGAATGGCGAACCGCACCTCACTGACAACCAAACTGTCGCCCATTCACACAGCTGTGAAACACCCCTTCAGCTGTGTTTAACCGAGGAAACAACGTGTCATCTCTTGGCTTTAGTAACCAGTTGTGCCAGTGTCATGTGGCTTTATTTGTTTAATACCATATTATTTATAGAAAGTTTTTGTAGTGCAACCACAAGCAGCCTTGTCTGACTACTACTCTGTCCTTGGAGGCCAGTGACTCAATTCCCTCATGTGGCACAGCCTCCCCTGTTTACCAACACAAGAGCCGACCAGGAAAAGTCAAAGTGCTCTTTGCTTTCAGTTGTGCAGGAAGCAAGAGCGAAGCAGAATGCCAAGCAGCACAGAGCTACACAGCTGCTCAGCCATGTGCACAGCAAACTCATCGCAAACACATTACACACGTTGCAGTTGTTATTTCATGGTTAGCCTGTAATATCTGTAGGCTTTTTATACTACGCATAATACTGTCAAGCCTGATGGAAGAGACTGTGTATTTCTGAGTTAGTGATCCATAGAAAATATCAATACAAACCTTGTTGACACTTATTAAGACTCTGGTCATGAAATATGGGTTTACCAGAACTGTCATTATCAAATCACATTTCCCATTTGTCATGTTCTTTTACAGGGATCCACTTTTTGATGCTATGCAATTAGCAAAACGTATGGCTAGTGTCCAACAGCAACAATGCAGGATCATAAAGTGTCATTCTATAAATGTTTGATTAAAAATGTGTTGTGTAGGAAAGGCTTTGTCGTGTAGTTGCTATATTATAGCAAAATACTGGCTCATGGATATTATACTCCTCTCACTATAATATATTGTACGATCAAACATCTTTCACAACAAAAAGCTCTGAATTTCAGCATATCTGAAGCATCTTTTGTGGTCAGTCTGGAAGGCATCTTAGTCGTGGTTATGCTGTGTAACTTATAGAGGGTTCTCTCATATCAGCTCACTATAGCGGTAATAGAATTAAAAGAGGAAGGGTTTTGACGTGACTGTAGGAAATAGAGTTTGGTTAAAGTGAAATGTCATTTCCTGGTTCCTCTGCTCATCTTAAGGCTAGAAATTAGTGTGCCAGACAATGCTGGTGGTGGTTAAAAGTAATGTGCAGCTGATGAGACTGTGGACTTCACTAAACTGTGCTTTCACTGGGTTCTCCAGAACCTGGCACCCCGCTCATTCATGTACAATGAGAGATGGATTGGCCCATGAATCAATGCCAGATGGTAATGTAGTTCTTGCAGATACTTTAAATTGATTTCATAGTTGTTTGTCACTTGTTTTATATTTATTAATATATTTGTGCACCTGTTTAGTGCATATGTGTAACTGTACCACGAAGAGAACAAAAAATCCTCATCTTCACCTCTGTGTATGCTTAAATTAATGTTTTTTTTAGCGCTTTCCTGGTGCAGTTGTAAAGGTTATATTGCACCGTAATACTTCTGCATTCTGTCTAATATTGTGCATATTTTACACATCAGAGGGGAAGTACCAAATGTATTTATGTACAGCAACTGAGTCAATGTAAAACAACTCATATCTTCCTTGGGGAACCACTTAAAAACAATCAGCACCACCTGATGGGCCAACTAGATCAGTTTGCCCACAACACACAAGAAACTTTTCTTTGTGTCCTGTGTTTTGTAATTTGGATTTAGAAAACTTTATTTTTTTAGTGCTACCTCTCTTTGGAAATGTCGCAACCTAATGCTGTGTTGTGTTAATTTGTGAGTTTGATGTTAGATCAGACAGACCGGATATATGGCAGATTAACACTGTGATAACCAGTGCTGTTTATAAACAAATATTGAAATGGGATGCGGTTGTTGGTAGCATTACAAGGACACAGTCATAGTGAGAAGTCTCAGGTGCAGTGTTTGCTTTAATATGCAGTTACTGTGTAGGTCCTGTTTGTGGGTGTAAAAAGCTGTTTTTCTTCTAACCTCTGTGTTTTGAAAAAGGAAAGAATTGGCTAATGTGTTCCTCTGAGAGATACATCTCAGTGCAACATCCTGTTACAAAAACAGGTCAAATGATTTAGTCATTGCCACCGTGATGTTTAAGGTTGGGTTTGAGATTGCAAAATTAAAAGGCACATCAAGTAAAATTGATCTTTTTTCACTTGCGGCACTGACATTTGCGTTTCTTTTTTTTTTTTTTTTACAGAAAGATGTGAGCTATCTGCAGCAGTGGCTAGAAGCGTTTGTGGCGTCCTCTGAAAGGCTTATAGATGTGCAGTCATTGGAGCCTCGGAGGTGAGTTCTTTTACACACCACCAGACCTTTTAGGATACCCCCGTTTATGTTATGTGCAAATGCAGACTTCTTTGCAAAACACCATTAGTGCCGGGGCTTTCCTTACCTCCCCCACACAAACTCTTCTTCTATGTCCCAGGCTGGAGGAGAGCAGCACTGAGGTGCCCTTACTCCCCAGAGAGGTCCTGGTTTTACTCAGCAATCAGCTATGGCACAGTGCATTGCACCTATCGGACACGGCCGAGCACAACAGTAGCACCCCACATCCCTTGCTCCTCATCAAGTTCTTCATCATTGTGTGCAGGTGAGGCCAAAAACAGCTGTGTGCACTCCATCATCACAATCAATGACATGTCATACTGTCTATGTCAATATTGTTATTACTCCCAGTGTTATCACTACAGCATTGAGTTGTTTTAAAGATCTTTTCTCCATTTTTTTCCTGAATTTATGAATAGAATAGAATAGAATAATAATTTGTAAACTGAAAAGTTGTGTCCATTTAATCTAATACTCTTTTTGTTTCATTAAATGAGTTCCCCTGTTATTGCCTCCAGGAATATGGAGAACATTGACCCAGAGAAGACCCCTGGTTTTGTTTTTGAAACTATCAAGCTTTTGGATTTCTGTTTGCACCAGGTACTGTACAGAAAAATGAGCTGTTATTCAAACAGGGCTCTCTCTTTATTTATAGTTAGTTTTTGGCAGTGCTTCATATACACTTTATCATCTAGGCATGTCAGACTTAGTGCCCTCTGCAGAAACGGAATATACAGCAGACAGAAAGCCAACTCACTGAATTGATCCTGTTTATAAAATGTAACATCCATACACAAAAGTAACAGAACGAGTTTTAAAAGAACAGAGAAGTGGGTGTGTGACTGACTTTCTATTCACCGAAAAAGGAATGCCGTATTTATTGTGCATTTAAAGAATCACGTAAACATCCATTCAGCGCCAGAGTGAAAGTGTTGTTTTTGTTTACAATCAGATAAAAAAGGGACAAGGGGAGCTGGATTCTCTCCAGTTGGTGGTGCAGTACGGGCTTGTGCTGTGCGAGAGTATGTTTGACCCTTATCAGACGTGGAGGAGACGCTTGTCAGGGTGAGTGCTTTGCTTTACAACTCCTTTACTGTGTGGTTACAAAGATCAACATCGAGTCCCACGCAGAGTAAAAGCAGCACTTGGTGGTGTGTAATTGTCTCCAAAAGTTTTTTTTTTATTAGCTGATAATGATAATGACGCTGATAATGTAAACATCAGTGTGGAGCTGCAGACAGTGATATGGACACTGAACTATGTGCTGCTGTAAGTCAGACACAACAGAAAAAGTAGCATGATTAGTTTTTGTCAGTAATAACAATCACGCTTTTTAATAAATAAAAACATTTTTATATAAAGATAATGAACCTTTAATATAAAGTCAGGACTCATTGTTAGCAGCAATGCTTTAGCCTGTTCAACTTTGGTTATCCTCGATTTGTGTGGGAGTGTAGTGACCTAAAGCTGCATGTGTTACAGGGAAGAAGTGAGCCTGCTTGAGAGGAACAAGTATAAGTTCTCTCCATTGGCTTTACCGGAGGAATTGCTCGCTCTGTTCCATGGTAAGACTATTATCTTTGATCTTTGATAAACCTTGCATACCACAAACAAACAACCCACACTGCTTTAATACAACTTAGATCTATCATCACTGACCAATAGTATGCTGCTCATTAAATTGCATATTTGAGTCTAGTGTAACTATTTGCCTATTGTTGTTGAAAGCTTAATTACACAACATGTAATCATCAAGTTTTGTGGGCAGAGTCCAAGTATTTGTAATTACATAAGCTCATTTGATAAGCAAGCACTAATCCATAAACTCAAGCTGAAAACCTCAACCTGTGCTAGTTTCAGTACATTTGAAAGTTTAGGGAGATTAAATTTTAATGCTTAATAAAATGTCTTAACTGGAAAATGTTAATGTAGAATTGTCTAATGCTTGTCCAGTTACGGAGGCTTAGGATTTTGTACTGATGTAAACATTAGGGACAGCAGAGTAATTCCACTTATAGGCACATTTGTTCTTAGTCACAGTGGTACAAAAGAAAATGTTGAATGACAATACAGTCTTAACATGGCATCTGTTTCCTATGAATATATGTGTACAGAAAGTCTGGGGGACAGTAAAGACATCCCACAGTTTCTCACACTGAGACTGGTTCATCTCCAGGGTGCCGTCATCAGCGGAGGAAAAGTCTGTAACCATAAAGACAGTCATGTAAAAATGGATTCTGGGCAGTGAAATTTACAGTCAACCTGTTTGTCACTATTTTCAGAAGAATGGCCTTCTCTCCATTACCCCTCATGCGGTGGAAGACTTGTTCTCTGTTCTAAGAGACTGGTGCTGCCGGACTTCACCTGAACGCGAAGGCACAGGGTTACCACGCCTCGCGCTGCAGACCCTGACCGCCATGATCCACCTGTTGCACTCCAGCAGTCCCTCTGAGCGGCAAGTGAACATCAGGAACATACTAGAGAACTACTTCCAGCTGCTCAACTGGAACCGCCCACTGTGCAGTGAAGAGCAGGACAGGCAGAACTGGGAAGACAGCTTGGTGTCCCTTCAGAGGCAAATGCTAAGTACGAAACAGGTTTCATTAAGGAAATAAAGCAGTTTCTTTAAGGTTCATCACAAATTTTAAATTATACAACACATTCTTGTCTGTCTGTGGATGTTTAACACTCTTATCATTTTTTTCTTTAGCTGCTATTCCGGAGATCCTCCAGTGCTCTGACAGACCAGTTCTGCAGGCTGTCTTCCTGAACAACAACTGCTTTGAACATATCCTTAGGCTGATTCAAAACAGCAAGGTCAGATCCCTGCCAATGTTAAATGCATCTCTTTGCCCTATCAGCTGCTTTTCCTGACAATCAAACCACATCTCCCAAAATTGATGTGCTTCCTTTGATATACAGCAACATTTCATGTGTTTCCCTACAACTGTAGCTACCAGGGTTAAACTGAACCCTCCTGCCTCCAGAGATAACTTTATGTCTAATTGTGTGTTTGTATTGTGTTTGTGCTTGCCCGTATGTGCGTACATAAACCCTGCAGCTGTTTCAAAGCAGCAGGTTGGAGCATAAGGTTGAGTGTGACCTCGCAGCACACTTGCTCACAGAGGTTGAAGTGGACAAGGTACTCCCTCCTTAGTGTTAAAACAAGTCTGTCAGCAGGAAATTCAGCCTTCTTTCCACATGTAAACTCCTGCCAGCTTTAAGCAGGATGTCCGGCCTAAAACAGGTAGCAGTGCTGTACATGTTGTTGAGTGTTTCACTTTTTATTATCCATCTGGCATATACATTTGTTTAGCCTGTGCCATATAGGAAAACATGTCAGTAAAGGCAGCTATTTGAATCTCAGCTGAAATACATGCCGGTACAAACTGCTCAGCACACTAAAAAGTTAAAGACTGCCCTGAGCCTTGTTCTGTCCTGTTTTAAATCCCATTCTTACATTTGAGGCTGAATTCTCTATTGACAACACTTTGCTTCTGTTTTTGCGGTGCATGCGTTTTTAATTCTTATTCACATTTCTGATATTGGCTGTCATGCAACTAGTGGGGCTCACAGGAAGATCTTGGCAGTCATTTGCTGTTTCCTAGATTCCTAGATTTGCCTTGTCTTGCCTTTCAATGTTCATTTTTGTTTTCCTTTTTGGTGGTTGGCTTTGGGTTTTTGCATGCCTGTACCTATCAGTAATCAACAAGAGATGATTCTTCTTGTCTATCGCAGAAGTTCATCAATAATTGTGGTGTGAAAAATGTGAAAATGTACTACACTGCTTGTTACATGCTATGTGAAGGATCACTTTTATAAACACATTGTGGTGATGCATTACCATAGTCATATTTGTCTTTTTATTTTGCTGTAGGTTTTGGAGAGGGCATCAGACAGTATTACAGTGAATGCTTTGGGAGTCCTTACCGCTATAATGAGTAACTCTCCATCTGCTAAGGTAAGGGATGTTTTTACCTTTATCACAAGCATTATTAAACATATAGTATGACGAGGCAGGCATTACTAAAATACCAGAGATCCTCACGCAATTTTAAACCTGTTTAGGAAAGCAGTTTTTCTTTTAGTAAGGATATCCTATTGTGTTCCCTTACAGTTGGTGGAAACTGTGCCAAGTACAGTAGCGATCCCCTGTGGAACTGTTCTCTAGACTATTTCTGTCTGCTTCCCCACAGGAGGTGTTCAAGGAGAGGATTGGTTACTCCCAGCTGTTTGATGTGCTGAAAAGTCAAGGTCACCCCACAAAAAGACTGCTGCAGGAGCTCATGAACATGGTAAATTCACTTATTAACCCCAATCAGAAAACAGTGGAAGTCACACCTAATGACCTAATTTAAATTGTATTAGAGCTAGTTATTCTGAAATTCTTTGACTTTATTTTTCAGGCAGTGGAGGGTGAGCATGCCAATGCTCATCACTTGGGCATCAGTAATGATCAGCCTCTGCTCCTGCTTCTTCAGTGGCTCCCTGAGATGTCAGGGCAGAGAGACCTGCAGCTGCTGGTGGCCCAGTGGCTGGCCACTGTGTGTGGAGGTACATTGTCCTGTCGCACTGTGGCTGTGGAGGCGGGCATGGTGGGGGCTTTGCTGCAGGTTCTTTCTCAGCCTAAAAACCTGGACAGGCAGTGCGCCGATGCCCTCCTGGGCCTCCTCCAAGACCTGGGCTCTCTCTGTTTGAAACCAGAAGAGCTGAAGAGTCTGCTCAAGCTGCTACGAGTGGATCAGGACAATGGTGTTGTCATAGGGCGGGCGCACCCGTATTGCACTCGCATCATCAGAGTGCTGTCTGCTATGGCGGCCAGGGAAGGCCAGGGCAATGCCTTGCAGTACTTTGATCTTACACCTCCAATGGCAGGTATCATGGTACCTGCAGTCCAGCGTTGGCCAGGCAATGGCTTTGCCTTTCATGCTTGGCTTTGTCTCAACATGGAGTTCCAATTTAGTCACTCCGAGCACTCAAACTACCGTAATTCTTACCCTACTTCTGGCACACAAACACAGCACGACATGGGAAAAGGACCCCGCAGGAAACAGCTCTACAGGTATGTAAAAACAGTAATGGCGAACAGTCATTGAATGCTTTTGTGCACCTCATAATGCTATCTGTATTCACTCAAATTTGTATTTTTAAAAGTTTGTTCACTGCAAGTGGAACTGGACTGGAGGCCTTTTTCACCTTGGAGGGAGTGCTGGTGGTGGCTGTTTGTACTAAGAAAGAGTACATGGCTGTTGCTTTGCCAGAGTACCCACTAACAGACTCATGCTGGGTGAGTGAGAAATCATAATACATCTAAAAGTTTTGTCACGACCAGGTTTTACTTTAAATTAAATTGGACAGATCATGCCATGAGACTGTTACTTTTTTAAACTTCTCTGTCCAATGTGTAAACCAAGACATAAGTCATTATAGTGAAAATGAAAACGTAACCAACCTTTTAATTTTATGCACTAATTTTATGCACGCATTTTATAGCATTCAGTGGATATTGTCCACATCCCTGGCCGTCGCCCATTTGGGCAGAACTTGGTCACAATCTACATTGATGGAGAGCATCGTAAAACTGCACAGCTCCGTTTTCCATCTTTTAGTGAGGTAACATTGTTAGTGATTATCTACTAAAGTCACATTCTATAAAATTGTCCCGTTTTACAAATGTGCCTTTTATTTTTCTCTCCTTTAAGCCTTTTACGTCCTGTTGCATCGGCTCTGCGGGTCACCGGACCACTACCACCACCACTTCACCTAATCTGCCTCCAAGTTCATCTTCTAGCCCACCGGCTGAGTTCGCCTTCCCTTCCTATACCCCCTCTCTCCTCCGATCCCAGTCATTCCCAGCAACATTTGCAGGAGGTCGCTGGGGGGCAACGGGGGACTCAGCTGCGCATACCATCCCAGCAGGGCTTCAAGACACAGAGTGGGGAACTCCTACTTCTCTTAATGGGCTTTTGGGCACGGCATTTATCTGTTATGAAGCTTTGCAGCCAACCCAAACTAGAGCGCTGTATGCTGCAGGTGGGTCATATAGTCACACATTTTAAAGTTACATTTTGCACATATACCGCATATTCCATGACCATCCTCCTCATCTACTTTACATCATAGGTCCAAATCACGTGTCCTTATTCAAAGCAGACGGAGAGTCATCGGAGCTCAATAGCAAACTTCTGCTGTACTACACTCCACAAGTGACTGTTCTAATATCAAAACTTTGTAAAGAATTGTAAATATTCCTATAAAAAACAAACTCTCATTCTTTATTGTTTATCTTTATCAGGCGTTCAAGAACCAAATATGTCTAGATTTGGCCCCTAATCACCAATATGATGGCAGGCTGACAGGACACCGAGTAGTGAACTGGGACATCAAGGTTAAACATACTGCCATTTACATCTACATTTACGCTGGCTCATATGCGTAATCGGCATGTGACATCTTTTTTGTTTTTTCTGTAGGACGTGGTAAATGTAGTGGGGGGCATTGGTGTGGTTCTGCCGCTGCTTGAGCAGGTTTGTGAGGCAGAGCAGGTGTCCAATGGCAGCCAGGAGATCTCAGACCTCCTAGGACCAGAGTTGACAACCTCGAGGGGTCCCACTGCCATGCTCCTGCCACTCAAAAAATCCTCAGGTCAGTTTATGTTCATTCTCTCAGGTATGCAATGTAGCCGTGTACAATATTTGAAGCAGCAGTTTGAAATGACAGCAAGTGTATGTGTTATGAAGGTTAGATGGTAACAAACAAAATGAAAGTATATGCAAACGTTCTCTTACTACTAAAGATAAATAGAACAAACAAATAATTGTCTCAGATATGACCTAGTGACTCATTCTGTGATATGATATTGTAGCTCGTAATACACCAACATGTCTGTGGTTAACTCAGGAAATCTTGAGTTGTTTTTCTCTGTTATTTTCAATCAGAAGGTCGACTAGAGAGAAACAGTGTGGCTGCCTTTCTGCTGATGGTTAAAAACTTGATTCGTCATCACCCAGTAAATCAGGACTGCCTACTGCAATGTCATGGGCCCAGCATCATAGGAGCCATGCTCAGCAAAGTGAGTGTTCTGAAGATCTCCTACACTAGTGAAAATTAGTTGGAAGCATTTAACTGTAAACATTTGACCTTTTTGTATTTTGTGCTGCTGCGTAATTGCTGTGTAATGAGAAAATGTGGCTGTGAGACTCTTTCAAAATTACAGTTGTGGAAAAATGTGTATGCCAGCCATGACTCTTTCTGAAAAAGAGGTGGGCATATCAAATATTTTTCTGCTTGACTTTATTGTGGTCTTAAAATATGTTTATTTGTTAATTGCACTACATAAATTATCATAGAGCAAAACAGGTAGGACTTGCATGAGTTGTAGCTGCTTGTTGTAAAGGTTTCCAACTGTTGTTCCTTCTTTCCTTTAGCGAAAAGACCAAAAAAAAAAACAAGTACAGTACTAGCCTGACTAGTAAAAATAAGACCAGATAAAACCCACAGACTTAATTTAATTTCATTTATTGAAGTAATAGAAAACTTTAAATATTTTTGCAAAACAAATGGGCTCCTCGAAACAAACATTCCTTGAAAACATGCAGGCTATAGCAGCATATGTTCACCCAACTCAGTGCACCACTTCATCAGCATCTAAGTGTTTCTAATAATAGTTGCTTCACAGAGCCTTGTGCACATATTAATCCACATTACAGACTCACTGTTACCCACCCACTCTCCTTTTGTTATCTTGCACTTCCGCAGGTTCCTGTAAGTATGATGGACATGAATGTCTTGATGGCATGTGAGCTGCTGCTGGAGCAGGTTTTCACAGAGGGCAACAGCTCACTCCTACAACAACTCTACCACCACCTGCTCTTTGATTTCCGCATCTGGTCCAGAAGCCATTTCGCAGTTTGCCTGGGTAAGGCAAAAGTAGAACTAGCCAAGAATTTCTGTTCTTTTCCCACACAGTATTTTTGGTGCCATGTTGGGAACTCAAGGTATATCTGGGCCTGAGGCTGCGCTTTATTTATGTAAATGAATGAACTCCTTTCGTACAACATGTCAAATGAGCTTGGCATTTGTAAATGTTAAGCTAAAAAGAGCTGACATATGCATTCTTTTCTTTTCAAAGCTCATATCCAGTATTTGTCAACTGTGATAAACAAAGGCAAGCAGCGGATGAAGAGGAAGTATGGAGTTCAGTACATCCTGGATACCATTCGGACTTACTACAGGTCAACATCATAAAAACAATGATGATTAAATGATTTAAACAACCATTGTGCTCAGATTCGCGCACAAACATATTATACACCACAACTATTAATATACACTCTGTGTCTTTGGTCATTTGTAGTGTGGAGAAAGATGGCAGCCCTCTGTCTGATGAGAAGCAAACAATACAGACCTCTCTGTTTTCCCTCCTGAAAGACTTCCTGAAGTCACCAACACAGGAGGAGCTTCATAGTTTCCTTGCTTTTATTTTGACTGTTGGCGAGGAACAGCAGGTTATACATATATCTCTTTTCTCTATGTGCTTTTAGATTTATTCAGTTTTATCTTCTAACCATTTGACCTTTATGCATGGTATTTTAAGTGCAGGCTCATTCTCCTTTAAAAAATAAAAAATAAAAATAAACTTCTTCTTGTCCAAATGTACATCTTTGCCACTCAGGTTGTGCAGGCGCTAGATGTGTTGTATGAGCTGTTGCGGAGCAGTCCTCCTCGTGAGCAAGTTCAGGCCTTTCTGCTGGAGTGGGGTGTGGAGCAGCTTTACTGTCTTCTACTCACACCCAGCTTTGGAGACGATGCAAGAGAGCGAGTTTTCAGGGTCAGAATACTTCACTAGTCCCTTCGTTCGTAGCTCAACCTTTGGGGAAACAAAATATTTTATTGTCTTTTATGTTTACTTTATTGTAGGTTTTATATAAAATTCTAAAGAGTGAACGAATTTCTGAGCGCAACAAACAAAGGATAAAGCTGAAGGATTTTGGCTACCTGGGTCTGGTTTGTAGCCTTGATGACATTCCTGTAACCATGACCACTGTGAGATGTCTGTATGAGCAGGTCCTTGCTACAGGTAAAAGTGAATGAGATACCAACAGTATATATATGGGATACTTTTTACTGAGGTTATTCCACTATACTGTACTGTATATATAGTGTAAAGACATAGTTTTAACTTATTTCCACCATATTCTGTTCCTATGCTACAGATGCCAGTCCTAATTTCAGAGACCTGCTGGCTGTTGTCTGTTTGTCCCATCGTGCTGAGCTGACTGTTAGGTTAGATGTTTGTCGTAAGGTAAGGATACAACAGTAATTCGAATTTTACACAAATCAAAAACTATGCATGAAGCAATAACTGCGATACAAAATTAGGCTATCCAAAACTGTAAAAAGTAAAGTGTACTATCAAAACAAACAAAACACAACTGTCTCATACTGCACGTGCCCACATAGCAGACTCTAAATCACACTCAAATTCAAACAGAAAAACAGGTGGTTTTTAGTGCAAGCCGTCAATTTGTCAACTCCATCTGCTGATAGCTAGATATGTGTATTTGTGTAAATGTAAGTGTTGTATCATAAAAAACATGTTTTCCCTCTATTTCCTAGCTCTTCCATCTGATTTACTCCAATGTGGATTATGTGAAGCAGCTTGCCAAGCAGCCAAGCTGGCAGGATGTTTTAACCAAACTGTATGTAAAAGAGTCCTACGAGTCCCATGCTGCCAGCATTGCCAACTCCAGCACTCAAAGCTCCTTTGAACCCCCATATCGTGCTCCTCTACGCAAAGACCAGGCCCTGGTCATAGAGGACACGGAACTATTTCTGCACTACCAAATCTCGCAGGACACCGAGTATGAAGAAGAGGAGGAAGAAGGTGGACATCGGGACATTTCTGAAGGATTTTCTGATTTGTCACAGTCGCCCCCAAGTGGAGGAGGAGGACCGCTCAAAAGCTTTACAGGGTCACTCCATTTTAAGTCTTTTGACTCCGCAGATCAAGAAAGTCTCTCTTCCTCACTCTCCAATGCTGTGGACATTGCTTCACCTCGTCCTGATGAAGAGGGGAGAGACTACCACCCTCTCTCCCCGTTCGGTACATCCCCCTTTGATTTAGACCTAGGAGCCATGGGAGAGACTGGCACTCCTGCTGGTAGTCTAAATAACACACCCTCTCCCCTAGAGCACTGCAAACCCTTTCCCCCACTCAGACCCAGGAAAAGCTCTAGTTTGTCTAACATACTGGATGACACCAGTTATGTGACTGACCATCCCACTGGAGACACCATTTCTAACACGTCCAACCCACAGGTAACGTTTTTAGTGCATCGCAAGGATTACTTTTAGACGTTGATGCTCAAATCTATGTTTTGTTGGTATTACAGCAGACACCTGAAGAGGAGCTGTGTAACCTTTTGACCAACATTGTGTTTTCGGTTTTGTGGAGCGGCAGTGGGGCCGAGGGAAATGAAGATGTTGTGTGGAGGGAGAGAGGACAAGTCTTCTCTGTTCTCACCAAACTGGGTTCCTCTTGTCAACTGGTCCGTCCACCTGATGACATCAAACGCAGGTGAGTGACGAGTCAATGGCACCACTCCCTTGGTGTGGTTTAAATGTGTTGCAATAAAATGTTTTGTTTTTATTCATTGTCCTAGTCTTTTGGAGATGATGCTGGAGTCTTCACTGTCTGACTTAAGGGAAGCCCAGGGTGTGTCTTTGCCGTTCTGCCCCAGTCTGCTCAGGCTGCTCAGGCTGCTGCAGGACTTCCTGTTTTCTGAGGGGACAGACAACCACTCACTGTGGAGTGAAAAGGTATAGAGTGTTAGGCCATTATGACCTCCTTGTTGATTGTGAGGACACACAAGACAGCAATTCAATAAATACTACTCAGATATGACACATGTGATATAGAGAAATTACCTTCCTCAGAGCAACACTGGAAAAAGTAACCACTTTGAGTTACAAAAGTACAAAAGTAAAAGTACTCAGAGCACAATTACAAATATTTTAATAGTTATAACACTTTTAAAACACTACAACACGACAAAGCCGAAACTCTGTACAGAGAAGAATTATTGATCAGTCCAATACTGTCTGACTATGATGTGTACCTATACAATTACACAACTTAGGTAGGTAAACACATAAACATGAAATACACAACACCTGGGTGTGGCTAAAGTCAGTTACTGTGTACAAGGGACATTTTTTGTTTGTATTACCAGAGGGTAGAGAGTCATGGCTGTGGGAGTATAGAATACTTTTTTAAATGCAGGTTAAGCTACATTTAAGGCACTAAATGGCTGTAGGTTGTGTTAAAGCCATAAGGTGTGGAAACAGGCTTTGTTCAGTTCTTTGTTGACAGTTGTGGCTGTATTGCAGATCTTTGAGGGGGTGGTGAACCTGCTGGACAGGTTGCAGGCTTGGCACAGTACACCCGGCAGTCCAGGCAACACTGAATTAAAAGAAATGGCCCAGATCGGCCTGCGCATCATTACTGGCTACATCCAGCAACAGCATTCACAGGTCAGTAGCACCCCGATTTATGTTTACGGAAACCCAGTCAAAACACCAAGCATAATTGCACTGTATTTCCCTCATAATAACCCGCCCACCTGCAGAAGGGGAATAAATGTAAGAAGCTTTATATCTTTATTCAAGTTGATCAGAGCATTAAGATAAAACTGTTTCAGAAATACCAAGCCTTGTATGGATTTCACTTCAAAAGAATTGCAGTCACTCCTCTGAGGGAGTGTTCTGAATGAAGTTGGAAAACCAACATGGTGTAAAACCAAACCTTGCATTACAACAATCATTTTCCACCCACACTGTTTAAATAAAACATACTACCCTTACTTAGAAACAGTACTTGATATACAGTTAACAAACTGGAATGAGATTTGCCTTTTGTTCCTCATAGGTGTGTGTAATGGCCTATGTAAAGCTGCACAGCCTGCTTCAAACTGTCATGTGTTTGAGCTGGGAGGAGGTGTGCTTCCTTCTGGGGCAGCTAGGCGCCCCCTTGTGGCCAGGAGGTTTGATGGACAGCACCAATGGTTGCACTGAGACTCTCTCCCAGTTGGTGTCAATAGTGCGTACACTGCTCGACCAACATGCCGACCCTATTACCATACAGGAGCTGCTCCCCAACCTGCCTGTCACTAACGGCAGCACTACATTCGCTCAAGATCTCAAAGCTTACTGTCACACGATGGAGTGGCAGGGCTTCTACCAACAGCAGGTCTGTGTCATGGCTTCAAATAACAATCATTCAAGGCCTGTTTTTGGCACATACGTGTAAACAGAAGGAATGTTATCATTCATGACTCTGTTAGATCAATGTGTGTGGCAATATAAAAGCTAGGTTCTAAAATCTAAAAATTATAAACTTCTATGGCTTCAGTGGAATTTGTGCCCAGACCTGAGGCTGACATGTTTTACAGACTGATCGCAAACAGACACACTCCCCTCTAGCTGGGACACCATTTATCATTTCTTTGTGTGACAGTGCATATTCATAAATCAGTTTTGTTTAGATTGTTTTATATACGCCTTTTGCAATACATTTAGTCTTTGGCTCCAGCAAGAGATTCAAAAACACTGGGCCGAATATTCCACAGACCATTTATGTACAAATACATACATACATTGTCTTTAGGCTACATTCTTTACTTTCATTGGTACTAAAACTGTAAGATAAAAAATACTATAGTGGGGAAGTGCTTTTCTATTCTTGTCTCTTGTTTTTACATCTAAATTTACACTTAATGAATCAATTTACAAGACATTGTCTGATTTATTGACCTCATATTTACCAGGTCCAGCCGACCAAAGAGCAGTATGAATTGGACACTTTTGGCAGGAGCCATGACATTATGTCCAACTTCTGGAATTCCTGCTTTGATGACCTGATGAGCACGGCCTTCAGACGGGACAAAGACAGATCTGACAGCAAATCCAAGTTCCATGTAAAGGAAACGCTGAACTTTGTATACAATGTGACCAGAAAGCTTTTGATAACTGATTTGAGTTGTGTTTTGTGTAAAATCAGGAGGCTGTTGTTGAGCCTTATCTGAAGCGTGTGAGGAGTGAAAATATCAGGCACCAGAGCTGCCAGAAGCAGCACTCCAGTCAGCAGGGGGTAGTGTGGCTGCACTGGAAAGCTCTGCGTAGGCTGCTCACCAGTGAAAGAGGAGCATGGACCAACAGGTTTTATCCGCTATAAACCTAATGTTTATACCACCATTTAAATGCTTAGCCGTTGTACCAAAAAAAATTGTTTATCTCCAGAGTTCAACCAGAAGTGAAATGGAAGTTGTCCAGTGCAGAGACTTATTCAAAAATGCGACTTAAACTTGTGCCAAACTACAACTATGATACTCACAGTGAGGCCAGTGCCTTCAGGGACAATATGGGTACGTAAAATAATCAAGTATGTTGTAACTGTTATCACAAATTGTTATTCTAAAAAGCACCATTGTTGTTTTTGATGCAGGAGCTGAAAGTCCTCGAAGCTCTGAACTTCTTCCACTGGCTGTTGCCAAGGAGGCAAAAGTGAGTGACATGAAGGATGACCAGCTAACAGAAGAGGATGTTGTCTTTTTGGATAACAAGTGAGTACATTAATTCTGCGTTAGTGTAAGAGATCTCTGCCTACTCTGGATAAATATGAACTCCACAGCCTAAGTGGTATTAAAATGTACAATTAATCCATGATGTTTACTAAAATAACATTCTTGAATGTCATGGTTAAACATTATCCTGTGCTTCCAGGGGAGAGGGAGAAGATGAGAGTCAGAAGGAGAAACTAGTCCTCTCTGAAGACTGTGAACTCATCACCATTGTGGAAGTCGTCTCAGGTCGTTTGGAGGTCACAACGCACCACATTTACTTTTATGACGGCAGCAGCGAGAAAGAAGAGACAGAGGAGGGTAGGAGACTCTGACCTGATCTATATTATTATTATTAGATTTAAATAATGCCACTAAGAAAAATATATATTCTTCTAGGAATTGGCTTTGATTTCAAGAGACCATTGTCTCAGCTTCGAGAGGTTCATCTGAGGCGCTACAACTTGCGAAGATCTGCACTCGAACTGTTTTTTATCGACCAGTCTCACTACTTCATCAACTTCAGAAAAAAGGTAAAACTCATCTAAACTCAGGTCCTTCTCTTAAGTCAAATGTTCAAATATTGAAGATCATCTGATGTGTAAGTATATATATATATATATTTTTTTATTTGCATCTCTTTAAGGTCCGTAACAAAGTCTATTCACGGATCTTGGGTTTGAGGCCTCCAAACCTGTTCTATTTTGGCTCCCGGTCACCCCAAGAGCTGCTGAAGGCATCTGGCCTTACACAGGTATTTGTTTGGTTCAGTTGTCTTAATTTTGCTTGTTCCTATTTGTATAGGATATTTTCTTTTCTAATTAAGCTAATGTTTATGTCAACAGAAATGGGTTTTCAGAGAAATCTCCAATTTTGAGTACCTGATGCAACTGAACACCATTGCTGGGCGGACATACAATGACTTGTCACAGTATCCTGTTGTATGTACATTATATTTTTCCTCTTATATTGTACAAATATATTGAATAATATGTACTAATATAAAGACAAAGCAAAGACAATAAAAGTAAGTTTTTTTTTCTGTTTTTAGTTCCCCTGGGTCCTGTGTGACTACACCTCTCCTACCCTGGATCTGGATGACCCCTCAGTTTTCAGAGACCTGTCCAAACCCATAGGTGTGGTCAACCCACGCCATGCACAGAATGTCAGAGAAAAGTAGGTTGTGCAAGGAAAAACTTTTTTAAACTGATTTAAACTATTCTTGTTAATGGTGAAAACATTTATTACATAATACTCTGAGAATGTGAATATCCTTTGGCATTAATCATGATTTTTAAAAAAGAGCACTATATTTGTAAAACCCTTTCAGAGAGGTTTTTAGTGATGACATAATATAAGCTAAAGGATTTGGCTTTTATTCACTAAAATACCATCAAAGTTTAAATTGACATAGTTACATACAAGATGGTAAATGGTGTTCATTTATATAGTGCTTTGTTTTACCCTTTTTGGGCACCCAGAGCACTTTACATGATGCATCCATTCTCCCCATTCTCCCCATTCACACACATTCACACACATTCCCACCTGGGGCAGACAGAGAGTGGTGCTGCCATACACACGGCACTCACAGCCTTCTCCAACCATCATCAAACTCACCTCCATAGTGATAAAAACTATGCATTTACTACTTCCCAGAAGGCCATGCAGCAGTACAGCATGTTTGTATATATATTATCTTAAAATACATGCCTAGTTTATTAGCTGATGCCTGTTATCTGTATGTTCCTAGATATGAAAGCTTTGAAGACCCAACTGGGACCATTGACAAATTCCACTATGGCACACACTATTCGAATGCTGCAGGTGTTATGCACTACATGATCCGTATGGAGCCCTTCACCACGCTGCACATCCAGCTGCAGAGTGGCAGGTGGGAATCTTGATGGTGCTGAATCTCTGGTACAGTTTTCTGTAAAATATGCTGAATATCTACGTTCCACAACAGATTTGACTGTGCAGACAGGCAGTTCCACTCAGTGGCAGCAGCCTGGCAGGCTCGTATGGAGAGTCCAGCTGATGTTAAAGAGCTTATCCCTGAATTCTTCTACTTCCCAGAATTCCTGCAGAACATGAATGGTTAGGAGGCTTATCATAACTTAACCTGAGCATCTTGTTTTTTCTGACCGACTTGTACAATTTGCTTGTATTGATTCATATGTTGAATTAATTAATAATCTGTTGTAGGCTTTGACCTGGGCCATTTACAGATTTCTCAGGATCCAGTGAATGATGTCCTGCTGCCTCGTTGGGCCACATCTCGAGAGGACTTCATTAGGAAACACAGAAAAGCCCTGGTGAGTAAAAGACAGACAGCTTTAAAAGAGACTCTATATGATACAGTGCTAACACACCATGTGAACCCATAGGAGTCTGAGTATGTTTCCAGCCACCTGCATGAGTGGATTGACCTCATCTTTGGCTTTAAGCAGAGAGGGGAAGACGCAGTGGAAGCACTTAATGTTTTCTACTACTGCACATATGAGGGTGAGGCAAGCTGCTGTGACAGTATGACTGTAGGAAGTGTTTTTAGTTTTTATTTATCCATTTTATTTACTCCCCTGCAGGTGCAGTGGATTTGGATGCCATTGCAAATGAAACTGAGCGCAAGGCCTTAGAAGGCATCATTAGTAACTTTGGACAAACCCCTTGTCAGCTTCTCAAAGTACAACACCTAAACTCATCCTAATGCTTTCCTTTAATCGATTATTTGTAGATTTGACTTATATTGTTGTGTTTCAGGAGGCCCACCCTCCTCGTATGTCGGCACAGAACGCAGCTCGGCGGCAGGCCCGTCTGGACACTGTGCCTCCAAATATCTTTGAACAGCTCAATAAACTAAGGCCGTTCGTTGAGGTGTGGCCAACGCTCTTTTGTGCTGTCTAACTTTTACTGTCCTTCACCTAACGGCCTTTTGTAATTTTATGTGTTTTATATGTTTTAGGTTGTGAGTGATGGCCATGCATTGGTCCACGCTGTTGTACCAAAGAACAAAAACCACTCCTTCATCATCCAGGGTTCAGACACATTGGTAAAAAAAAAAAGCTAATAACATTAACAAGTGCCTACAACAAAACAATTTGCTTAGTTAGCTAATGGCTGCTTTATACTTCATTTTCTAGGTGACGGTAAGCTCAAATGGTTTGATCGGGACACATAGCTGGCTGCCATATGACAAAAACATCGCCAACTACTTCACCTTTACTAAGGATCCTACCATGAATTATCCCAAGTGAGTGAAACCCAGCAGTTAGGAGGATATATTTAATTGGTTAAATGGACTCTATGTTAAATAGATTTTGACTGTAGGTGCGACAGAATAAATCAATGTGGTTGAAATTTTCTTACGTCATGACATCTCCTCTGCACTGAGGCTGCAGCTCACCTCTAATTCAAAAACTTGCTCAGAAATCTTAAACCCGGTTGTGTTGAACAGGATGCAGCGTTTCTTGAGTGGGCCTTTCTCTCCCGGAGTGGACATCAGCAATCGGGTGCTGGTTGTGTCCAACGATGGTCGACTGCTGTTCAGTGGTGGGCATTGGGACAGCAGCCTCCGTGTCACACAGCTCGGGAAGGGCAAGTTGGTGGGAAGAATCTGTCGGCATATTGGTAAGCTCATCCTGCCATTTCCACCTCTACTCAGTCTTTTTATTGCCATCATATATTTACTTGTATCTATTTTTTTTACCAAGATGTTGTCACCTGTTTGGCTCTGGATCTCTGTGGCATCTACCTCATCTCCGGCTCAAGAGACACAACCTGTATAGTGTGGCAGGTCCTACAGCAGGTAAACATCTGCTCATCCTGTACTAAGTCATGTGATGTCATATTTATAACCAGTCAACTGTTTCCCATTTCTTTTCGTTAGGGTGGGTTTGCCTGTGGTCTGTCTCCTCGACCTGTGCAGGTTCTCTGCGGACATGACCAGGAAGTCACCTGTGTGGCCATCAGCACTGAACTGGACATGGCCATCTCAGGCTCAAAGGTCAGGAACTGTTACTAAATACAGATGGTTTCAGTGTGTAAATATTGTGTAGTTTTGTGCAGGTGTTAGTGATGGCATAAATAATCTGTAGATGCATTAGGTTTGGCCTGGTTTTTGGAAGAACATTGTTTTTTGGTCTAAGAGAAGTGAGACTTTAATGTAGACCAGCTACAGGAAACACCTAATAAGTATGAAGCAGATGTTGTTCCTACAAATCCCAGAGGCTTCTCAGGAAAAAAAATTAACACAATTTCCAATAAAAAGAAAACTCTTTTGGGCCACAAAATGAATAACAAAGTTTATTTTATTGTACACAATATCTTGTTATTATGCCATGTTCTAACACTTTTAGTTAAACAAATGTATCCTCTTGGGCTGGTCTTTAAACAAAAAGTCCTTTTTACTTCACACTAGTTTATAGTAGCCCAGTTATAGCCATAATTGGCTTCTTACAAGCTGTTTAACGAAATGTTTGCTGTTTCAGGACGGGACTGTGATAGTGCACACTGTCCGAAGAGGCCAGTTCTTGCGGACTCTGCGTCCCACCAGTGACAGCTATGTACCCGGCCACATCTCTGAGCTGCAGGTGGGCATGGAGGGCCACATTGTTGTGCAAACTTCACTGGAGAAACGCTCTAACAGAAAGGTACAGCTCAGCGGCACCATATGTTTTCAAAGACTGTGACGCACAAACAAATACATTAATGCACACGTTCCGCTTTCTCTTTTTTACAACAGGGCAAGTATTCTGTCTATGTTTACTCTGTCAATGGGTGTTTAATGGCCTCACTCTCCATGGAAGAAGAGGTGACTGCTCTCCATCTGATAAATGAATACGTTATATACGGCACTGTTCAGGGTAGCCTCCATATTAGGGATCTATACAGGTATGTCCCTTTTACTGAGAATTATTTAAATTGGATACAGTGCAATGTTTAATATGGAGAACATCTTTTCTTTGTGTGGCAGTCTGGATGCTGCTGTCCCGCCCCTGGCCTTGAAGATCCCTGTACGAAGTGTGTCTGTCACCAAAGAGTGCAGCCACATCCTAGTGGGACTGGAGGATGGGAAGCTGATAGTTGTGGGGGCAGGAAAGCCAGAGGAGGTGAGAAATTGGACATGTAGCAACTGTGAGATGTGGGAACAAGCTGGTGTTGCATGTTTGTCTGTGAGAGTGTGTGGAGGAGGGGTTGTCATATGCTAACTACTTGGAGAAACCAGTTTTTTTTTACTGTGATAATAGCATGCCTTTAGTCTAACATCACTGTTTTGGCCCTGGAGCAAGGATTAACAAGTTTTCCCCGTGTCGTCTCAGGTTCGTTCAGGACAGTTCTCCCGTCGCCTGTGGGGCTCCACACGTCGCATCTCTCAGGTGTCTGCAGGTGAAACAGAATACAACCCCAATGAGACAAAATGAGATAAGTGAAGAGACTCCATACTAAGCAGATGCCTGCCAGACTCATCAGGGCTTTTCCTGACAAGCCAGGAAATCTGTGGAGACGGAGTTAAGAGAGCACCTAAACACTGAGCACTTTTATTATTAATAATCCTTTGACACATAAAAAAAAGATCAGCATCATTCCAAAGAGTGGCCTTGTGTTATGGACGAGCTTTGCCTTTGAGGTCTCGAGCTGTTTTTACTATGAGTCATATTTCAGGTGTGACTCACACACCTCCAACAAAAAGGACAATAAGTGCACTCCTCAGGCTTCAGCTTCACTAAAGGCTCGAAACCATTGTCCGCAAATGGCACCTATTTTTTTTATTTTAATGAATCTCCTGGAAACTTGAAATTAAGTGCACAGCAGTACCACAGTGTCTATTTTACCGATTATGCTCTAAGCAATGTTGAACTGTTACAATTAAAGCAACCTTTGCTTTAATGGTCAAGTCTGTGAATATATTCACTTTTCATTTATGATTGTGGCATTTTGAATGCAATGAGACTTCTGTTGCCTTACACAAAATAGTAAATGTATTGTATAATGTTGCTTCTGTGGTTGATTTGTTTTTACTCTTTCACAATTACAGCCCTGTTTTATTCTGTAAGTGCCTTTTTGCTGTCTGTTTGAGCCATGTAAAAACACTGTATTTAAATCTATAAAATCACTAAGTGTTGGATTTTGTCTCTGTTGATCTGATTTGTACACGTCTTATTACTTTATGTGTATGTTAACTGTTTCCGTACACATACTTGTCTGTACATTATTGGTCCTGACTGGTACATTTTAATGGAGTGCTGAAAACATCTGAAGCCATGATGAGCAGCGAGCAGTCTCACTGTGGAATTCATTTCCTGTTAGCTCCCTTTACTGTGGTTGGAACAATGTGGTTGTTATGCAGTGTCAATGTGAGACTGAAACAATAGCAGCTATTTAAACCAAACAAGCACAAATGAAATGCATAACCTCACATGTAAACAAAAGAAACTATATTTGAATTACAAAAATGACTTGCAGTCCTCTCTGGGTTACAGTATGAGCCAATTTGTTGCACATGCATTTGTCACAACAGGCAACTATGAATGAAAATAAAAAAATGAAAATAAAAATCAATTCTGTCACTGACACTGTGGAAATAAAAAAAAAAAATGCTTGGATAAATAGATGCCTGTTAGCATGGCATGACATACTGCAGCTGCCCTTGACATTCGATTCTTGAGTGACAGATGTGTACTGATGTTACTTTCAAGGAGAAGTATATTTTGATGCATAAGTTTAAAGGACAGGATTGTTTGACTAAAGTGAAAAGGTGCTGAGCTATAATGAGCAAAAATGAATATGATTATTATACTACACTGCATTTTTCACATTTAAGTATTGGTTGAATCTTTATTCTTTTTATTTCTTTTTTCTGAGCCATTGCCAGTGCAGGATGATGAAGTCCCAGTGAAGAATGGGCTGTGGTTTGTGTGTGAACCACAGCTGGAAAGAAAGTGTTCCCAGGCTGGAGCGTCCTCGCAGCTCCTCTACTGTATGCAAGGTCCGGATGGCCTTGCATGCGTCTGTGATGTTAACTCTATTTGAGTTGAAAAGGTCACAACTGGGGAAAAAGAGGAGGCTTTGATCTCCTGGTGGGCAGAACATCCTGTTGGCCTCCTCATAAACACCTCCGGGGGTACAATTCAGCGGCGGGGTGGGGAGGAGGAGGCGGTGATAAAACAGACCTGAAGACATCCAGTCAAATAGAAACCACAGAATAGTAAGTATGGGAAGTGGAACAGAGGAGTAACTACTTTTGCAGTCACTCTGATGTATCTGCTCACAATGGAGGGAGGGGTTGACACCTCACTCTTAAGTTATTGGCTGTGTCTCCCTTTGTGTGACCTCTGCAGATCTGAGGGCAGGCTGAGGGTGCTGGCTGTGGTTAATTCAGGCAATTCCACGCTGTTGTTCAACTTGTTCCTGCCAAGAGCCGCAACAACCCTCAAACAGGCCTCTGTCAACGAATACAACCCCCTCCGTTCTCTGTTTCTCCTCAGCATGTAGATGACAAGATCAGACTTATTGTTTCAAAGACCCCTGAAGTAACTCACACCTGTTTTTTATCTTTTTTCCAATATTGTATCTTCTCAGGATAATGCATAACACAATAATGTTTAACACACAGGGAACAAACTCACTAATTCACATGTTAATAGAAGATGGTATATTTTTCACATTTGTGCCTGGAGCATAAGCCCCACATGTGGTTTTTAACTGAACATAAACAGACAAAACACTGCTTGGATGGCAGAAGAAGAAATATAGTATGTGTGATTTAGCTGGAGGTTTATCAGAGACGGCACATCCTTTTTTTGTCTGCCCTCCTCCCTCAGTGGCCTTTGAAGTGTAAGTAGCTCCAAGTCTCCCCATTTGTTTTCCTCTGAAGTCTCGGGGGGCCCCCTGCAATGCATTCACAAAAATTTACAAGGCATGTCATTTAGCCAGCGTTGGTTTTCTAATCTTTTGAATTGCTAAGATCAAACATGTAGTTTTACGAGCACCTTGTTTGATTCACGTGTGCTTCTTTGTGTCTGATAGCAACCTGGAGCAGCTACATGAAAGTGTGACTTTCATGTCCCTAGGTTTCATTTATTGCCCTAATACTTTGTGAAGGACACCTAGTTTGGTGATAGAAGTGAGATGTGCTGATGATAAAATGTCTGACTACTCTTCTAAACTTCAATGGTTGCTATAGACTTAATTAAGGCCACAGTAAGTATTGAATATTTATGACAATGATGACATATGAAAGAACAGGAAATAAAATGTCTTCAAAAACTAAAATTTAGATTGTATGTATATTTTTTAATTCCAATTCATGTATATCTTTCTGTTACCCTTTTGCACTTTACAGTCTAAGAGCTGCTGTACAAATGAATTTCCTGTGGACTCAATAAAGTACTATCTTATATCTTATCCTATCTTAAATGAGTAATAAAACAGTAATAACATAGGATATAATGGAAATACAAGATATTTTCAGCAGTGTAAATATATACTGCACTTGTGACCCCTTAAGGAACTAAGAAGTAGAAAATGAAATGAAAAAAAATAAATTATACTGCATTTATAATTTTATAACAATTCAGATCTCATTTAATATATTTGTTAAGAGTAGTTTTATTGCACCATTATTTTTTTTTTACTTTTACTTGAGTAGATTTGTGAAGAAAAAACACTATTCTTACTACAATGGGCTACACACTTTTTTAAAAACATTTATTCTACACCTTCTATGCTTTATTTTTTGCCAGAGAGATGCCACCAGTGGATGTACCACATGAATGTTTTGCCAATCAGACCCAGCCATGCAGTCACATGACACATACTTCAGCCGCAGTAGACAGGGAATTGAAAACACATGAAAAAAGGCAGAGGCTACTGTCTCCATTGGTGAACACCCCTGGCCTCAGATACAAAGCATGTCTGCTTTAGAACAGCAGTTCAAACCTACATACGCTGCCTACTGTAGGAGTTGGTTTTAAACCTTTTATGTTGTAAAAAAAAAGGGAGACATGGAATTTTGGTATGGGGTTCCATTTGTTATTTTTGTAAAGATAATTGTTTTTATTTGGAACATTTTTGCACATTCTTTTGTATTTTTGTCTAATTACCTCATTTCTAAAAAAAAAAAAAAAAAATCAGACATTATGATTAAACATTTACAACTTTTTTAGACATACTTTTATGTATTTTTTGGGATAACTACTTATTACTTAAAATGAATTTTTAAGTAACACTACTCTTACTTGAGTACAATTTTAGGATCTGAAGTGCCACTGGTTCTATGACAAAATCACATAAAGTATTTCCAAGGCTGGAAGTAAGTGTTACAGTACTTTTGAGGTTGCTGGTCTTTATTGCCCCAACATCGCGTCTGAGGGATGCAGCCAATCAGGACGCGTCTTTTGAAAGCTGCAGCGATGGGAGGAGAAAAGGCTCAGGAGACTTTTCTTTCAGGAGTTAGGACTTATGCCTCATGTGTCGCTAAACCACAGGAGAAGAGGCACCTCGGGCAGCCTGTGAGCGAACAACACGGGCAACTTTAAAGAAAAAGATTAAAAAAGGCCCATCCTGGATTTTTGTTTAGTAACCAGGGACAACTTTTCTTGTGCGTAAAAACGGCACATCGACTAGAAGCAGTCTCTTGGGGGCGGAATCCACACATTATATGACGCCTTTTACCCATTACAGCGTAGACTGGAAGAACTTTTTTTGTGTGCATTTTTGTTAGAGTGGTCTGGAAACACAGGAGTGACAGGAAGAAGCATTCATTTGTCCAAGTCTCTCGATGAACATTTGGTGAACTGTAGACATGAGCCCGTTTGTCATCTGCGCGCTTCTTCTTCTCAAAGTAAGTAACATAGCCTCATAACAAAGACTCACTTTCCCACTGTTCATTTCTTCTGTCACAGTATATCACCGTTCATTGATCACAAAAACAATGCCATTTGTTAGACACACTTTTCCACTCATATGAGGGGATCTTCCAGTTTTAGTTTTGCAGTTTTGCACATAGATTATGCATCTGTAGAGACCTCAATTATATGTTTTATGCACAAATTATAGCTTCAATGAGTTTTGATAACATGGTATTTGAGGGAGATCAGTGGGAATAGAAAGCTCCAGCATTCACAGGAGCAGACAATAATTTGACACTCATCCAACCCTCCGGCTTTGTAGTCCTGTCTCAACATGCTTGTTGGAGTCAAAGCATTTCCATTAGATCAAAGTATTTTATTTTCATAAACTTAAACTCTCATTATGAATGTGACTATTGTTCTTGGTTTGGTCTTTAATATCCGCATCAGCCACCACTTACTGTGCAGTTAGCTCATTGCATCTCCTGCAGATAATGTGGCTTAGCCTTCAGTGTTACTTGGGCCTGGATATCCGGAGCAAAGCAATTATCGTCAATTTCTCCTCTGTGTGTGTGTGTGTGTGTGTGTGTGTGTGTGTGTGTGTGTGTGTGTGTGTGTGTGTGTGTGTGTGTGTGTGTGTCTGCTTGGGTTGTTCACTACCACAGTCATGTGACTTTCCACTTGGTAGTTAATTGATGCAGATCTACATCACTTCTGACTTTTTGGCAAGCATCCTTAGGACTTGCGAATAGTAGAAGTGTTTTAAGAAGAACTCCCTTTGCCACTGCTTTTAATATACAGCCTTGTGTGAGCCCTCTTCTTAGAAAAAGAAATGTCAGTCCTTTAATTAGTTCCTTATGCTTCTTGTATCTCAAAGACAGTAATCAGTGCAACTAGGATGTTCATTTTCAGAAAACTTTCATTGGTTGAAGACAGAGAAAGAGTCCCACAGCTTGAGTATGACGGCTTTTTAGATCATCATCTTCTCGGAGACAAACCAAGAGCGTCCTTTTGTGCGTTTATTTTCACACTGGTTACAGTCGCTGTGGAAAGTCCAGCCCATAAGCCTCGAAAGTGACCACTTCAAAAGATCGTGTGTGTGTGTGTGTGTGTGTGTGTGTGTGTGTGTGTGTGTGTGTGTGTGTGTGTGAGAGATCTGTGATGATTGAGTGGCGCGACAGCCGTGGAGTTGAGAGCCTCATTGAAAGCCGGGCTCCTCTGTGGTCCGTCTGTTCTCACTGGGGAATCCTTTCAGATGCAGCTTCTTAATCTTAATGGAAAAAGCAACTGCAGCCCACCTTTCCTCTGACGTTTTGCCCCTGAATTTAAAGATATGATTTAATGCTTTTTGGCATCTTTGGGGCATTATTTAAATTATCATGATGGTATACACGTAAAGAATGATCAAAAAACAATTTTTTTAGAGAATGAAGTTTGTTTAAAGCACACTAATGACTAGCCACCGGCTTTATGTCCTGTAAACATGTACTGTACTGTACCTGGTCCCTTAAATAAAGGTTTAACTTACAGTAATAAATTCATGAATGCACTAAGTGCTGCATGTAATTAGTTATAATGGTGCAGTAAACCTTCCTCTTAAAATCATGAGGTGGTCCTAAATAAAATAGTTTTAATATGTCTGCACGAATGGTTTGTCATTCTTCCACTGAGTAGATCTTAGTTCCAGCACGTTTCCATGAATGTATGGGCTAAACATTTCATTGTAGTCTGGGCACCATGTCTTCTCTTGCTCTGAGCTATGTTTGTCCTTTAGCCAAACTCACAACATGCCATGATGCAAACCCAAGCTGGAGATAAGTGTGGTCTACAGTGTTGGGCTTTCAGTGCTATCAGAGGAGGTACATGCTGTCTGAAAGATAGGGGAGATAAAACAAAGTAGGTTTGGCCCCTACCACTTCAATACCTTTGATCTGGTTCTGTGGCTGATGATCAGATATCACCAGCCTCTGCTTAAAGCACCGCTGTAAAATGCGCTGTTGTTTTTGGAACAGAATGAGCCCAGTTTCAAAGCCCTGTTGGAACATTTTTAGTGTTTTGTGACTGTAGGCATGGTACAGTGTGTCTCTGAGTGTGTATATTCTGGTACTGGGACTTTTTTTTCTTTTTTCTTTTTTTTTTTAAAGCCTTACAGGTCCCCACACGTTGCCAGTATTTCTTGGCAGACAAAGAGAGACATCATTTAGGTTGTTTAGCTGTTACTTTTCCCTTTTGCAGGAGGTGAGATGTTAGACATCTGTTTGCTCTTGTCAGGCCTCGGGCAGACGAGGCCAGTCACCCTTAAATGTGTGCATGGTTAAGATGCCATTAATTCGGGGCCTGAAGAAGGGGCGTTAGAGAAATACTGACCCTCGCAGACACACCTGCAGGGCTTGAGGACTTCAAAGGGCCCTCTCACCCAAACAGACACTCACATGCTGGGTAGCCTTGGCTAACTGACACCCTTGCCTGGGGCTGCATTTATCTCTTTTATGTTCCCTCTCCCTCCTTCTTCTGAAGCTGTGAAATACACGCTCACTTCCTTCACTGTCTCATTGTCATTCAGACCAATCGGAAAAATAAATGGGAAGGCCAGAGCTCTTTTAACTTCTTCCTTCAGCCTTTTCTCGTCCTTCTTCCTTTCTCCATATTTCGCCCTTTATTTCTGATACTTTCCACTGGGCCAAAGCCATCTGATTAAAGCCAGCCACTCTTGTGAGGCACCAGTCCCACTGCACAAGCCGTTAGGAATGTCTCGCAAATCTCTCATAATTCAAGGCTGGCGCGCCATTACCTTCTTGGAGATAAAGAGGCATGGCACTTTTGGCAGATAGTAAGATAAAAAGGGTTGTGGTTCATCCCGTTCAATGCTTATGTGTAATTTCCTTCCTATCTGTGTTCCTCCTAAGGAACACTATTTCTGGTCTATTTGAGAAGTTAGATGAAATTTTCAGTGAATGCTCTGCTGAAGCAGAGCTGTTTATCTAACCGCACAATGTTTTTACTGTAGGTTTCTCTTGGAGATGCCTGTGCAAGTGGTCAATTTACTGAATCGGGCCAGTGTTGCAGTCTGTGCCCTGCTGGATTTGGAGTCGCAGTGCAATGTGGTAAAGAGGATACAAAGTGCCAACCATGTCCACGGGGTAAGCAATTATAATCTAATCTCACTGATTTAATTTGGAACAAGTTTTACCTGCTTTTTTAGTAGAGTTTTATTTGAATGTTTCTCTAACTTAGTTGTTCTGCCTTTCAGGAACATTTTCCTCATCTGAAAGTCTCAAGCCGTGTCTTCCTTGCACCAAGTGCCCATCTGCTGTCCCCACAGTGGCCGCTTGCTCTGCGACAGAAGACACTCAATGTGAATGTGATAATGGCTACTTCCTGTTACAAATCTACAGCCTCTGTGCTCCCTGTTCGAAATGCTCACCGGGTGAGGGTGTTGTCCGGGAGTGCGGCCCCCGGGGTGACACCCAGTGCAAGATATGTGGCCCAGGAACATTTACCGAGGACCACACTGGCACCAGACCATGTCAAAACTGCACCCAGTGTTCTGAGAATGAGGTGGAAATACGTGCCTGTCTGCCAAAGTCCGACACTCTCTGCATGGGTGAGTAGTTGGATTTGGACTCAAACTCTTTAACATGTGGTCAACACCTGTACTCACACTTCAACCGAACAACCCACCTGTGAAACTTGAGTAGAGAAAAAAAAAATCCCACTCAAGTGTTGCGGCCCAAGAGGAGGGATGTCCAAGGGACACTCCTGACCCCAATGACTCGTCTCTCCATCCTAAATGGCTACACTTGCTCTCCAGGAGTAGGGTCATCTGTACACACACAGGAGTCCAGAGGCTGTGATCTTTTGAGACTGCAGAGGTCATCAGAGTACCTTGTAGTGTTTGATCTTAGAAATAGGCCAACCACAGCAGGCAGGGTCTGGCTGGAAACAGAGGCAACTGAGACTTTGAAAACAGCAAGTGGTCCACATGACTGAGGCTATTACTACATAATTACATTTTACACTTCTGTCAAATGATTATTCCACCCATTAACACTGCCTAAATGTGTTCGTAATTGCTGTTTCTCATGACCCTTCTTGTTCAATATTTACAGACCGGGAGCTGCATATTTTATCTCGTCCTGCGTCTGAAGCTCCTCGCAGGCCGGGTGTTGACGAAGTTACTGACGATGAGGGGGTCAGTCATACACCAGGATCGCCCAAGTTTACCCCACAGGAAGAGAGCAACAGCAATAACATTTTGGCTTACGTGTCTGTTCTGGCTGCTGTGGTGCTGGGGCTGCTGATCTATGTTGCTTATAAATGGTGAGTAGTGGCTGTGTATCCTGTATACTGGCTGTCTGTCATAACTGTAACTAACTTTGTTTTTGTATGCTCGTGTCAGCTGGAGATCGTGTAAACAGAAGAAGGCTCTCTCTAAAGCCCGTGCTGCCGAGATGGGAACGTCCACGGAGGGAGAGAAGCTTCAAAGTGACAGCGGGGTATTTCTGGACTCGCACAGCTTGCAGGACAATCAGCCCAGCAAAGGTGCGACTCTTTTGCAGAAGGAAAAGGCTTTATTGTAGAACCCCATTATCGTTATTTGTATGAAACATGCGTCATTTGTAAAACAGCCAGACATGAGTGTTTTCATCTTTTCCACAGGCACAAAGAGGGACAGCAAACTGGACACCCGCCTGTACATCAACCTGCCCCCCCACAGACAGGAGGAGGTGGAGGGGCTTCTGCAGGAGGGGAGTCACGGCTGGAGGCAGCTAGGGTTGGCGCTGGGATACGAGTCTGAGCAGCTGGACCTGTTTGGACGCGGAGAGGCCCCCACTCACACTCTCCTCTCTAACTGGGCCCAAAAGGAAGGCTCTACTCTAGGACTTTTGAGCTCTGCACTGGCCCGCATCGAAAGGCCCGACGTGGTGACTACTCTTATTTCACCTACTCAGGGTGTTTCTGTTGTTTGACAGTGACACACTCTGAAGATCAATATGTAGTGACCAAGCACAAACGGACTGATTTGACATGGGAGGCACTCTTACCAACACCCTGTCACTAAAGGAGACTACCACTGATGGTTTTGCTTGTTGGACACTCAATCCAGACATTAAAAGGAAATTCAGTGTTATCTTTTTTATCCATGTTAGAAGCTGGTTTCAGCAGTTAGCCATGAAAATGAACACACGACAGTAGACGGCAGCACACCCATGCCGCTGCTGAGTGATAGACAACATTGTTCATCAGTCTCAAAATTTAATGGATACCACACAAACAAGGCCAGAACCAGGCATGTTTCACCTCAAGGACCCTATAAGCCCACCTGTACTTGGACAATGTTAACATGTACAGTACTCAATGGGCACTTACAAAAGACAGAGAGCAGAATCATGTGTTTGCACATGTTGCATGAGTTATTCTGTTTGGTTGTAATGACTGTAATGACATTTATTCCACATTGCCTGCCTGTGCTATTGTAAGCAAAGAGCTTTTTAAATTGCTAGCCTTGTTTTATGAGCCACAACTCATAAACCCCTGTTAGTTTTTTGCCCAAACTTTTTTTTTCCACTTCACTGCATTTGTATTTAGTGCACACTGTAAAACCATCAACAACTCAATGAACCAACTTGACTTGATGTCACTTGTACAGATCAAAGCTAACTTTTTAATTGGTGCTTGTTCTCTAATGTGTAAATATGAACAGTTCTCAATATTTTAAAGGTTTTTCAACTACTCTGGTGCCTTGGATGAAGCCACTCTGGTGCCTCAAATATATTAAATAGCTCTTCTTTAAAATATTAAATATGATTATGATCCATATGGTGGTGTGTTCAATGTCTGTGACTGCACAAATAAGGTGGTTTACTGTGAAAAAGATATTTATCTGTTGTCACATTTAAAATACACAGCTACATTATTTACACATATTTTTGTATCCATTAAATGATATACAAATTCAAAAGATTGAATATGCATATTTTGTCAGTATTTTGCATTTATTATGGTATGTTATAAATTAAGTTTGATATCTGCATGAACTATGTGTTGTGCACTTTTGATGGCATTACACAGTTTGTACTTTCACATGGTATATCGTTTTTTATATAAATAATTCTATACCTATAGCAATCATTTTAGTCCTCCTTTATCACAGCAAAAGTACTTCCCTGTAAGAAAAGGTTTGAGTAAAAGCATCTGGACTCAAGGTCTGGTTTTTAAGGTGAAGACGTTTCGTCTCTAATTCCAAGAGACTTTATCATTTCTAGGGAGGAGTTTCCCCTGAAACCAAACCTGATGGACCAGGTTGTTCTCCCTAAGTCATGAAAGGGAGATGTGACTCCCAATGTGAGAGTCGTTAAGACTCAGGAGAGTCGTTATTGACCCTGCTCCATTCAGGTGCAATGTGGTAAGTGCCAATGCCCCATACATATGCAGAGTCGTTAGTGATCCTGCTCCATTCAGGTGCAGGGTTGTTAGTGTCATTGTTCTATATTTTGTCAGTGAGCGCAAAACAGCTCCTTCCCGAGCTTCTTTACTTCCGTTGGTTTCTTGGGCACAGAGATTTCTCACCAAATCTGATGATCTCTACGCCTTGGACTCTAAGTGGGAGCAGGCATCTTGCATGGCCTAGGGCAAGCGTTAGATGCCGTCACACACTCCAGACGGGACTGCTTAACTGCGGTTTGGATTGCACAAGGAATGGTGCTGCGGAATGTGCATACACAGGGCTGTGTGTGTGTGTGTGTGTGTGTGTGTGTGTGTGTGTGTGTGTGTGTGTGTGTGTGTGTGTGTGTGGGGAGGATGGACAAAAGGGGGAGTGCCTCAGAGAGCTTTACTCCCCTCCTCACTTCTCTCCATATTCAGTGCATACAGAACGTCTCTAATGAACACACTCAACTTTTATTTCCCTTATGCGAGTCCAACATCTGGCTTCACACCCCTCTCAATGTGCATCCTGATTAGAGGAGTGAGGCGTTCTAAAATGGGATTGGGTGTGCTCACAACAGTTAATCAAATCACAGACATTTATATTTATATTTATTTGGCTGCACCCATTACCCGAGTCATATCAAAAAGAAATCAAGAAAAAAGTAAGTTTACAAAAAGGTTTATTATCTTTAAAATGTTTGTACACTCGGTATGACAATGTGCTTACACAATACTTACAGTTGAATAGGGCAAAACATATTTTGTACAAAAGAATTAATAACAAAAAAAAAAATCTCCCCCATCACTGAACTAAAATGAAGGGCTGTGAAGGTTTTACAGTGTGATGAGGAAACTGCATCAGTAGAGCTGAGCTGGTGAGGAAGAGCGTGCATCCACTCTACCATGTACAGCTTTGGTAATATTACATTAGCAATATTTACATTATTAATCATGAAATTATAGTTCTTTTACAAAGTGTATGTTGATTTAAACATTCTCAAAACTATTTTTCAATATATTCACATTTAAAGAACTGTACATATGTTGGAAAATTGTAATGCAATTTAATGAAATGCAATAGATTTGTGACCTAATGCTTCAAAACTACCTCGACGAGAAGATTAAAATTAGAAATTGATGGATGTAGAGATGGAGCAAAGCCAGACTTAAACCTCTATCTACTTCTTAGAGCTGTAAAAATAACATACAAGATGTTAAACTGTTAAAACTGCAATGCTACAATAAACCTTCACCTTTGTTCATGTCTGAAGATGACAATCAATTAATTAATTAATGTGACAATTAAACATCACATTAAGCATAGCATTCAAACTCAGCTCCCATTATTTTACATAAACAGATAAAAGACACACTGATCACACACTCCACTTTTGCTCTGCTGCTTCCCAAGTGAGTAAACAGTTTATTCTAGTGGGGATGTTACTTGGAGCTGGATACCTGGAAAATACAGACATTTCTAATGGGATACCCCTCTCACCTCAGCCTACATAATGCATTTATAAAACAACAATGTCTCTAAGGGATAATGAGTAGAAGAAGGCAGGGTTTAAGAAGTGGAAGCTTTGACCTCCACAGCCCAGTTAAAAACAGCACCAGATAAAGAGTCAGTGGATCAATGAGTGTTCAAAAAGGAAAAAGAGAAGGTGAACGAACTGTACTCTCCAATGATCCCAATAAGAAAAAAACTGATGAACAAGATGCCAAAGCTGATTCCTTAGAGTAATCCTCATTTTGGGCTAGAAGAAGTTAAAAAGTGGAATAGAGGCGATCATCTTATTTAAGAGCCACAAATGAAAAATAAAAGTTAAAAACCAAACAGTCTTTGAAGACAGTTGAAGACAGTCTCTGTAGCACCTCTCAGTGTCACCCCTTGCATATGCTGCACCTGGACCGTGGGCCGTTGGGTTATTAAGGGTCTGAGTCAGTCTTACTGTAGGGCTCTTCTGAAAACCCAGAGAGCTTCTCGGCAACAGTGCAATTCTTAGTGACAGGTTTGTTTAAAAAAAAAAAAAAAAAAAAAGATAACTACTTTGCAGTTCAAGCCTAGACAGTTCGAACCTAGAGGAGTGAATGGAAAGGCAAATGTGTGCTTGTCCTGTTGCACAGAGCAAGAGGCTAGCAGACCTCAGTGTCCTCCTTGGCCCTGTAAACAGAGCCAAATCTCTGCATGTACTTTTTAATGTACTCCTTAGTCTTGTGCTTCACATTCTCATTACACTCAAGGTCTTCAGGATTTTTACAAGCCTTTAACTCCTTGTTCATTACGCCATGAGTTAGCTGTGACAATGAGAAGAGATGAAAGAACGGTTACATACATTTTCTGGGGCAACACCATATTCAATAAAGAGGTCAGTCTCTGGACATTTTTGTGACATAATGGTATAGCTCACTTCCTTTTAGTGACTTTATCATATAATTTAGAAAATAAAACACCACTCTTTGCCTTCATAAGGCCAACAGTGTCTCTGTTAATTAGGACCATGTCCTCAGTGTTCTGGTATGTCTGAGTGAACCACGCCTCCCACATATAATCCATGTTCACAGTTATTGTCTAAGAATGAGTAAAACAAAAGAGTAATGGTTTGCACATTCAGTTCTTATTCATCAACCTAAGAGTATTGTGTTGCCCTAACAGTGGAAATGAAAGGGTCAAGAGTCTCTCAGCTTTATGCAAAACTACAGCTCTAATTATGTTGACGTGTGTACTCACTTTTCTTGCCAGGTGTTTAAAATCTTCAGTGTTGGTGATGCGTCCCAGTTTGCAATCTGGCTTCCGATAAGGATTTAGACATTGAACAATAAACTGGGACATCTAATGAGCATAACACACAGAAACATTAGTAAAACAAAAAGCTATTTCAGCAATGGACATTTTTTCATAATTGGTTACTACTCAACAATGCATGTTTATTTTGTAAACATTTTACTTTTTAAATGACTATGATTCTGAATATAGACTGCATTGGTTATAAACAAACACAGCAGGATGTTATGTGGTAGAAAACAAAATTGCTCACCTCTTTACGAAATGTCTCTTTACTCTTTTTAGCCAATTCACTTGATGTGTCAGCTTCAGCTGTCTTTGTTGAAAACTGCAAAATATTACAGATAACAAATATACAAAATAAAAATTATTTGTTCTATGACACTTATTCCAAGCATGTAATTTATCTCCTCCACACAATGCACGCACATCCTGCCTGGATTCTGCAGTTCTGACCATAGCCTTCACCAACTAGTAACCCAGTGGACAGCTGAGCGGTTATGCTCAAAGTAAAGTGGGAAAAATCAAAGGCACAGAGGACAGCTGGGACAACAATCTAGAAACATGAAGCACCAGTGTCATGCTCTAGACATCACTGAACACATGAGTATGTCTTCCAGCAAAACCTTTGTACAGGGGTGTTAGTTAGACATATTGTACATAAAACGGCAAATAAGTTTAATTATTCAATTTTATGATTCAATTATAACCCAAAAGAAACTATTAAAGAAGGTTGCAACTGCAACTACATTTTCTTGGTATTCCTTGACACTATTAATTGTCCATGAGAAGATTTTTCTTTGAACTGGTAAAAGCCTACCTTCGAAGGATTTTCATCATAGGTTGGTGTTCCCAGGTCCATTTCAGATTCATGGTCTACAGTAGTGTTGTCAGTTGTTCCGTCCCAAGTTGGCGGATCCCACTGTGTTTGTCTGAAATTAAGAGAAAAATTATTTAATAAAGAAATAACACATCAGCCATACATTAGACACATAACAATACCTACCTTGTGACAATATGGAAGTAATAGATCTTGCCTTCAGGGTCCCGAGCCACTTTCCAGTTAGGAGGTAGGACAATGGTTTTGGGTTTGGGGGGAGAGGGAGGAGGAAGGTCTATGATATTGTTGGGTACAATCAATTCCTGATGAGAAGAAAATGAGACACTAATTAACACTCCATTAAAATACACAAATTCAACACACTTTGACTTTACTAGAAGAGTCATTCAGGTGCCCCCATTTTAACTATGCTAAAGTGGCATATTAATAACATTCATATCATCATAATCATGCTGTGCTAGAAACATACTTAAACCAATAATAGTTATTTTAGTAATAATAAAACAATTCAAATAAAACTAATCTAGTTTTAGTGTAATCTGACAACTTTTTAATAGACATAATGGGATCTGTGTGTGTTACCTGAGTTTGGGAGGTGACAATGGTGGTAACAGTGCCCCCTTGCTGCACTACCACCCCCTGCTGATGGCCAGGATAAACAGGCTGACTGTGCAGGTAGCCGGCAGCAGCATCAGCGTATGCCTTCAAAAAAATACACAATATAATAGGGCGTTTTCATTTAGGTTCTTGAATTCACTCTAGCAAAATAAGTAAAGTGGAATTTATGTACCTGTATAACAGGAGTGTTGCCTTGTGGGTAGGCTGTGGGGATGCTATAGATGGTTTGGCAGGGCTGGCCCTGGTAGTAGATGGCCGTTTGTGCCTGAGCTTGTGCTGGAGCTGTGGCATACTGCGGCGCTGGCTGAGTTTGTACAGTGATGGTCTGCTGTGTGGTGGGATCCCACAGAGTGGTGTAGCTCTGCTGGCCCTGCACCTGAGGGGCCACTTGGGCAGGGACAGAGAGGACCGGTACCCCTGCATCCTCGGGTGCTACAGCTGGCTGGGCATAATGCTGGGAGTTATCTTGGATCAGGCTAGCTGTGCTGATGTGCTGAGTGATACTAGAGACTGGAGTGGCCTGGGAAGTGGAGGATGGAGAGGAAAGTCCTAGTGGAGGGGTTTGTTCATAGCTCATTGCAGGGTCAACTGAAGGGGTAGGAAGCAGCACTTTGCCTGCATTTGGATTGGTAGGATCCACAAACGTCTGGATGGGATATCCGGGTGGATATGTGATAAAACCGGAGCTGGAGGCATAAATCATGGTTGGGTCATAAGCCAGTGTTTGGAGCTGCTGCTGCTGAAGCTGCTGCTGCTGCTGTTGTTGTTTCTGAGCTTCCCGTTGTGCAACTTCCAGCTCAAAAAGTTTCCTGCGCTCCTCTGTTGAAAGCTTGTTTCTTTCTTTTCCTCCACCACCCCTTGATGTCTTGCTGTTAGCCAAGTCAAAACTAAAAAAAGCAGAACATATTAGTACAATGAGTGTGCATGAGGTGTTAACAGTGCTCTGAAGATGTATATTCTCACCGTTCCTCAGTGCGACGACTGCTCCTTTCATACGATGAGGCTGGAGAGGAAGACCGTCTTCTCCGTCGTTCAGTGCTGCGAGATTTTTTGTCCCTGTCGCGATCCCTGTCCCGATCCCGATCTCTATCATAATCTCGCTCCCGTTCCTTATCCCGCTCCCTCTCACGACTACCTGAAGTGGAACGAGCTGTGTCCCGATCCCGACTGCGATCTGTTAAGCAAATGCAATTGGTTACACTATGCAGTTGAATTCAGTTTTCAAGGTGAAGACGTTTCGTCTCTAATTCCAAGAGACGAAACGTTCACCTTGAAAACTGAATCCAGATGCTTTTACTTTAACCTTTTTTTCAAGATGTCCTGGATGACTGAGAACCTTCACAGACACTATGCAGTTGACCATTTCTAAAATTCTGCGCCAATTTTGTAACTTACCCTCTTTTTCCACCTGACTCTTTTTTGGTATTCTGTAAACCTCCTGTAAGGACAGATATTTTTAGTTTTAAACTTAAAACTTAAAATGCAGGCATTTCACTTCTGTTTTAGGCTTCACCTTTTTAAACTCACCTTTAAATCTTTCCAGCTTTCAAGTAGCCTGGCTGCCATGCCACTAATGTCCAGTGAGCCGAGTTGAGGCTCCTGACTTCTCTCACTTTCAACATCTGAAACACCCTCCTCCTCGTCTTGAGAAGGAGTCCCCACCATCGATGGCTCCACAGATGCTGCGGTAGCATCAGAGGGTAAACTGGCCTCAGGAGTGTCAGAGCTTGTGGTAGCATCAATGGCAGATTCATCTGGCAGATCACTATTAGCAGGAGCTTTTTCTTCCTCCTGAGACTCGGACTGAACCTCCAACACCTCAGAAGGATGTTCAGCTGGAAGAGCAGAATCTTCTCCCTGAAGTGATTGACTCTTGGGATTATCGTCTTTAACATTGAGCTGCCCAATAACCTGTTCATGCTCCACTGTTTCTCCCTGAATTATTTGTTCCTTTATCATATCCTGATCGCCATTTAGCTCCTTTCTGCCTCCAGGTTCATTCATCTGAGAATCACTTGTGTCCTCTTCAATCTCAGTAACCTCTCCCTCCAAATTCAGCTCTATTTTGTCTTGGGTCTTCACAGATTTAGATTCATGCTGAATGTTTAAAATCCCTTCTGAATCATTGTCAATCTCCACTTTGACCTTTTCCTCAGTTTCTTTTATGGCCTCCTCAGATTCAACCTCTTGCTCAGCTTTTATCTGTTTGGCCTCAGACAGTCCTGCCCGAGAAGATTCATCATCATCTTCATCATCATCTTCCTCCTCTTCTTCTTTTCCATCAGATACTTTGCTTGCATCAGAAAGGGCACTGTCCAAACTGTTTTCACTAATGATTTTCAGGCGGCGATACACAGCAGGCTTTGATGTATCATTGTCCATTTCTGGTCCTCCTCTTGTGCTGGATCCATCAGGAGTGTTAAGTGGTGTTTGAGCGCGGGATGTGTTCTCGCTGGAATAGCCGTCATTCTCTGTAGGCTGAGGGAAGGTTTTAGTCTGTGCCCAGCGTTGAATAAACGTCAATACTCTGCTCTCCTCTAACATGTTTTTTGTAGAGATTGGCAGCACAGCCAACGTCTTCATAATCTGCAGATGGATGTATAAAAAATGCATTAAAAATGTGTAAAATATCAACTGATTTACCGTGAATAAATAACTCACCTCCAACTGCAGTTTAATGTTATTAGCACTGTTTCCCTTAGCTTCAGACAGCTCCACCATGAAGATCCACAGCAAAGACAAACCATGGTGATCTAGGAACTGCTTCAGGCAGGATGGATTCTGAGTGTCCTGTAAAAGGTACATTACAGAAGTTTCAATGGTTCAAGTAACAGTTTTTCTAACCCGTACATGCAGCAGCAACAGCCTAATGTGCAGAATCAGAATTCAGCGCGGTTGCCTCTGTAAGCATGAGCAGTCAATTAAATAAGAAGGGTTCAGGAATGAAACTCCAGCGCTGTTTCAGTGGACGTGACGTAACCTGGTTCTCACTTCCTGATTTGTCACCATAAGTAAGCTAAGCAACGCTAGCAGCAAAGTTGAAAATTAAACCTGTGAACACAGGGAAGAAGCAGGCCTCCACTGCACTGGATTCTTTGTCAGTTGTTGTTTGTTTGTGCTTGCACAAGCATGCACACAATGACTCTGGATGACTTCTGTAATGCTCTTTTAAATAAGCATTTTGAATTTCTTATTTAACGGGGACAATGCACAATAAATGAGTAGCTAAACTGCACCTGTAATTCCAGGACAGGGATATTTACTGCATTACAGTTTGTAAATTAAATATATACATATACTATTTCGGTAACCACAACCGTCATACCTGGATGAGCTTAAGGCAGATGAGTTTCTGATCCATAGTTTCCACTCGGACCATTAATCTGCAGAGGGAGACCACCTGTTTTTCATCATACAGGCCTTCTCCATTGTCAAGTAACGCCTCAAGTTCCTCATCAACCTAAAACAGAAAAGACATACAATTGTTTATTTTTAGGATTATTATTTAGGTTAGTAGCTCTACCATGATTTGCTGTAGCCTCTCAAAACTGACTATTTGAATGCACAACTGTTATGCATAGTGTATTGATTTACAAATAAAGAAAATTTACTGACCGTGGTAAGAGCACTTTTTCGGTTGCGATCTTTCTTCATTTTCCCACCAGCTGCTCGTACACTAACCCTGTTTTCTCCACCTAGGAAGCCTCTGCAGGTGGGTGCCCCACAAAAACATTTTTGAGCTTCTTTGCTGAAAGTTAATGTCAAACCAAAGTCAAATTAGTGATTAAAATGTTCAAATTCATGTTTTTTATTTTATTAAAAAGTACAGAGTACGGTGTCCACATTTAGAGACATACCCATATCTCTGGAACTGATAATCAAATGTCAGTTCTGTCCCTGCCGTAACTGCTTTTGTGGTGAAGAAACCAACACGAAGCTGTCCGTTGACTGTCCACTACAACAGAATAAAAATTAATCAGTTTGGGTTATTTAAAAGAAGGGTAATATTCTTAAGGACCCTACCTTCTGGGTCTCGCAGTTCGGCTCGCAGCTATGGTTCATGAAGCGGGAACAGTTACCCTTTAGTGTAGCATCAATAATCTGAAAAGACATATCAGTCCATCTCAGAGATTAGTAGCTGCCACAGAACTACTATAAATGATAGTTTTATTTTTTTTTTGTTTATTCGGTGAAGCAAAAGAAAAAAAAATACAAGAATACAATAATTCTAAACAAAAGCTCCCATTGATCAGAAGGGTATAGGCCAAAGTCTGATATTTTTAATATTCAAATCAAAACACCACATATTAATGTAAAATGAACAAAAAACAGAAGAAACAAAACAACCACATTTCACAAAAAAGAAATGATAAATTTACTGTTACGTTCTTGCTTACCTCATTATTCTTCAAAGACATGAAATAGTAGTGGATGTTCTTATTGCGAGCGTACTCCTTCACTCTCGCTTTAAACTCCTTATGGTCCAGCACTTCCCCACAGTATTCCAAGACAAATGTGTTTCTGTAACAACCATAGATATTACAAGCCCAAATATAATATTTTCTCACCTAAAAGTTATATGCCTTATTTTCTGATTAAAGTGGCACAGTCACAGTCACAATAAAACCACTTACGCTGGCAAGTCTTTAGCAGCTCTTAGTCCCCAGCCTTTGTCCTCGGTAAGAATGACATCAAAATCTGCATGTTGTTTCATCTGAAAACGACGATTAGAGCAGTAGATTCCATTCAAACACCTTGATGAGCTGAAAAAACAAATAAAAGAAAACATGTTGACACCCAAGTATATCTATCTTTTGTGACTATACAAGTTACAAGTCCTGAGAGTATAAACAATTTTGGTGATGTTAATTCATGTTTGGAACATTATTAGTATTGAAAAGGTGTTCATTACTCACCATTCAATCATAAGAAGACGGTTTAAACAGTCTTCTCCGCATGCCAACACCCCCTTTGAACGCTCCTCTCTGGACAACACTCCACATTCACATTGCATTCTTTTGATATCTCGATGAGATTTACTCTTCTTTCTGCAACAATAATACAAACATTTAAAATTATATGATGAAGATGTAATTTGTGATCATTTTATTGAAAGGCAGCTAACCTCTCTGTTAGATATAAATTATCCTCAATCAAGTCGAAATAAGGGGGCATCTTCTTAGACCTGGCCAATTCCCTCCACTTAGAGGCATCTTGAAATTCCTGTATAGTGAGGGATGGACGGGGCACCACAGTTTTGACTGGATTGTCCTTTAAGGGGATGTTTTCTTCATGTCGCTCCTTTTTGCCTGCAGGCCCTGCTTCTGCCTCATTGTCTGAATCAGACTCAAGCTCTGGTCGCCTTTTCTTGGGAGGGCCCCTGCCTCTGTGGGGTTTAAAACTATCTTCTCTGGGGGGTGCAATTGTTGTTGGGCCTCTGCTGTTACTGCTTATTTCATGACCTTGAACAAAACTTAACATGCCTGGAATGTTATGGCAATTGGTTTCAACTACTGTTTTACTGAGGTTAGAGGGTTTTGCTCCACTGTAGTCCCAGTGGTCATTAGTGAGCGAGTCTGGGTGAATTTCACCTGGATCCTGGAGAAAGGCCATTCTGCCGCATAAATCAGGAAATTGATTGTTAGCAGGGGCATTGCTTTGTACGTGTCCCTGTGTATAAGAGATAGGTATTGTCAATTTGCTGTCTAATAGATGTGTCCCAGCGCTGCTGTCAGGTTGTGGGCAAGTACTACTTGGTTGCTCTGCTTGAGTTAAGTCCCAATGCAAGTTGAATCCATTCTTGTCAGTGAACCTGTCTGTAGTAAGAAAATGGTCTTGTTTGTAATGGGAGTAGAAACTTTCATTTACACTGCTAACATACTGTTGGTGCTCTTGCTGACCCACTGAAGAATTGTCAAGGTTGCGAGCATCTGTGGCAGTCATGTGGCCTATCAAATATGGATGTGAGCCCTCGGAGTGACTGGTGCTATCAATCATATTGCTCTGGGATTGACACATTATACTGGTACTGGTCGGATCAAAGACACCAACAGAACTCCTGTGTGTTTGTTGTGGGTTAAGGATGGTTTCTGACGCTCCATTAACATTGTGGCGGTCTGAACTGTTCACACCTCGGCAGGGAGAAGCTCCTGTGTCTTGTGCATCACTTGTGAGAGAGGAATTCTTTGGCACCACCACCACAGAATGGAGGCGTTTTATAGCCTCACCACAATCAGAGTCATACTCCGAGTTGTCAGTATCGCTAGCCTCATTTTGTCCCACTATTAGATCCAGAGGAATTGGTCTGCTCTTAGCATCTTTGTTTACATAGTCATGATTTGAATTAGGTGACTTTGTAGGTTCTTTACATTTGTGCAAAGGCTCAGCTGTATTTGTGCTGCCTGTTAAGTCACAGGTGCCAGTGCTGGTGCTTGCTTCTGTAGACACACTTTGGTCTTTAAAGTTGTCAGACAAGGTTGTACCATCTGACCCATTCCCCTGCTCCTCAGTCACCACCATTACACTGAAATGTGTTTTAGCATCCCCATGAGTGTTTTCTTTCACATCAGCGTATAGGCTATTGTCTTTTGAAAATTCAATTTTTTTGACAGAGAAGATTTTTTTGACAGCTGGCTTCATGTCAGAACAAAGTGTTATGTGTGAAAGATCTGATGCATCCTGCCCAACAATATCCCATCGGGACTTTTTGATAGCACTGCTGTTCTTTTTCTCAGCATCAGTATTTTCTTTACATGTCAGGCGATTCTCAGACTCTAAAAAATTAGATCCGAGAGACACATCTGTGCTAGACTGCTTACTGGCAGGCAAGGTTTTATACGCGTCAACCATGTCTGGTGTCGGGTTCAGGACATCATGTATGACAGTAATTGGGGATTGTTTGAGAAAGAATTTTGGCTCTAGTGAAATGTCAGCTAATTTTTCTGTGTTACACATTACCTCATTACTACTGAATGAAGTTGATGAATGAATGGTTGGATTTGTCTGATCATATGATGTAATAATGGAGTCATTCTCCTTGGTTAATTCATCCGGGGTGGCATTAACTTCATTTAAACCTTCACTTATTTTTGCAGCTAGAATAGTTTTATTTTTTTCAATATCTGTTTGCTTAGAGTCTTTCATAGTTTTTGATTCATAGGAACTTATCTTAACATTGTAGTTCTCTTGCTCATTTCTCTCCTCACTTTCTGAACATGAATCTACAGTGGCTGCAGATGTTGTTTTTTGAGGGCTATTAAGTTTGTAATTTGATTGTCTATCCTGTGTGCAGATTTTATAAGGAAATGCAGAAGAACTTGAATGGTTGAAGTCTGACTTACTCTTTTGCGGGGAATTTTTACAGCTTTCCTCCAAACGCGTGTTTTTGTCAGAAGTTTGTGATTTCCCAGTCTCCGAGTCATTAATGTTTTTTTTTTTTTTCTCAGGTATATGATTGTATGTGTACAGACTAGAGGATTTACTGTTATTTTCCGACTTGTGTCCAGAGCTCAATTTATGATGGTCAATGTCAGGAGAACCCCTGCGCTGTGAATCTGAGTCAGATTGTCGTTTTGAAGACCTTTCCATCTTTGATGACTGATGGGTTTTGTCCAGCTCAGAAGAGTCTGCAGATTTAGAGGCAGCTTTTACACGGGAAGAAGATCTAGATTCTTTATGTGAACTGGAATAGGTTGATAATCTACTGGATTCACCTGTCCGTGTCCTTGTCTTCCTATGATCATCCTCAGAGTCGGAACTATCCCTAGTTCTATCCGTGCGAGATCGAGAACGTCTTCGCTCTCGGCGCGGAGAACTCCTGTAAGACCTTCTATCAGAATCATGATAATATGATCTTTCAGAGCGAGACCCTCTATCACCGCGGGATCTCTCCGGTCTGGAGTGGCTTGAACTTGTTCGAGAACCTCGTGATCTAGACCGTGAGCGTGATCGAGACCTTCTGCGATCTGATCGAGATGAGCGTGATGAGGTATACCTTGAATCGCGGTCAGTTTTAGAGTAACTAGAAGACCTTTCATGAGTCTCTGATCTCTTTAAGGAACTCTTTTCCTTCTCCTCGACGTGTGAACCAGAGGAATACCTTTTTACTTCCTTACTTCGGTGGTATGAGGTTATTTTGCTTTTGGAGTCACCTGCTTTACAACTGGAAGACATCGGGACTGAATCTGCATCAGATTCAAAGCTGGGAGGAGCGTAGTCTGAAAGAGTCCTGGTTGTGCTTTTCTGTACCTTAGATTCTGGATCAGTAGTGCTCAAACTCACTTCGTTTTTTCCTGAGGCGGCAGCAAGCTTCTTGAGGCTAGAGGTGATACTTGTTTCTGCTGCTTCATTGTGTGCATCACCCGCTGGACAAAAATTATCAGCATTTTTTGTTTTAAGAGTTGGAAATTTCTCCACAGTCTCACTTGTTGTTTTCTGTACATCTGGATTAACTGAGTGTGATTCTCCTACCACAGATGTTGGTTGTTCATCAGTCACAGAGACACTAAGGATATGTTTCTTAAAATGCATCTTGGACAAGTCTGTTTTTAGTTTAGCAGGGGAAATTGCTGTTTGGGAGGGAACATTTGGTCCTGATTTTGGCACAATGGGCAAAGACTTTTGCTCAGTTTTGGCGTCTACATTGTGCCCTCCTTTTCCTGAGCCTGATGGCGACGGGGCAGCAGGAGACTCAGCTCCAGACTTGTCAGGACTGGATGAGACAAAGAACAGACTCTGCAGTGGTTTCTTAGTTTGCGCAAAGCTGAAGGACACTTTCTGTCGACCTTGATCCTCCAGGTTGACCTTCATCTTGGTTCCTTTAGGCAACAGGTGATTGGACAACAGGACTCTAGGAGACAGGCTTTTGATTAATGCTGCCTTGGACAGGCCCTCCACCTTGACCTACAATGAGACCAAAAAAAATGCTGTAATAAAGTTGTACAATTACCAAATATACACTATAAAAACACAACCACTGATTAAAAACTCAAAACCAATTTACGTACACTATGTCACTTTATTTTACTTGGTTTATTTGAAGACTTACTGAGGCACCACTCCCCTCTTCTCTGTGTTTTCAATTGAACACCAGAGGAACATCATAAGAGAAGAAAAAGGGAAAAGAAAGAAATCAATCAACATAGAATCTAATAACATTTGGTCATTCCATAAGTGGCTGATGAGGTGTAACAATAACTTTGAGCTAGTGACTAGACACAGCTCATCCTTAACATCAAAGACAGATGTACTGAAATAATATAAATTAAAACCTTTCATGCTTTCTTTCTGATCTTTACAGGTATAGTTTTAGTTAAAATTGAATTGAGATTTTATCTCTTGGAAAATTCTGCAGTAGAACTGTTGCTATGGAGATGGCACACTAACTAAATGAAAATGTAGTAATGTCATTTATATTAGGTTCTGTACAATTAAGTGGAAAAAGAAAAAATTAAGATAATCCATGAGATAAGTAGAAGATTGTTATATGTGTTTAACAGGGAACAGTGCATTTCACCCCATTTGTTATGAACACCCTTGCAAAGAAAGACACATGCAAAAGGATATCATGCAAAAATACTCGTCTAGCAAAATTTATTGAATTAATGTGAATATTTTGTATATTTGTAAGTTATAAAATAAAGTAATACACAAAATGCAGATGGGAACATACACACTACTGCATATGAATCATGTGAAATTATGAGTTATACTGCAACACAATAAATGACTTGTTTCAGCACACTCACCCTTGTATGATATACAGTGTAAAGTAAAGATACATTATCAATGCCTGAGCAATGACATTTAGGTTGCATCAGGAAAGGAATAAAAAAAGTAAGTAAAACACAGCCACTGCATCAGGTTAGTCTTAAGCCTCTGTGGTAGGCACCTTTGTTATTGTTAATAACACTGCCAACAATAAGAATCTGTATTTGCCAATACAAATTAACAGATAAGCTGCTTTATGCTCTGTTCACACAACCAACCTCTAGTCTAAACCTAACGTGTGTGAAAATTAATGTCGGTCTTTTTTTCTTTTGCTCCCTCCAAGCAAAATTAAATAAATAATTTATAATAAGATTACACTATAAAATGTTCAGTGTAGGCATTATTATTTTTTAATACAAAAATATTGCCTATGCTTAGTTGTATATTTGTTATTGAAAACAAAAAAAGACAAAGAACAAGTGTTATAACTACACTTGAGTGCAACAATTTTAATCAGATTTTATATTTATATCTATAAATAGCATCTCTCTGGCTTGAGCTAAACATAAAAGCCCTGTAATTCCTATTATAGTAACCTACTTCCAAAACACAATGCGGCTTAAAATGACAGTGCTGTAGTGTGAGCTGTCTAATACCTGATTTCTGACTTGAGTCGTGTGTCCATTGAGAAACACGTCAAGGATTAGATGGCCTGTAGAGACTGCTAGCAGAGAATAGTCCAAATCAAAGAAATGGGCCCTCCAAAGTGGCGCCACACCTGATTAGAAAAAGGACAGTTTGAATGAACCAGGGCTAGTTTGTGTTTTTTGGATTAAGAGTTTGCTGTCACAAACACATTAAGAAGTAGTCACGCCAAAAACAAATACATATTATTTATACTGCAAATATGCATTAAATAATTTTGCAGATGTGGCAGAGGTAATAGGGGGACGTTTTGATTATTCTTCCAAGGCCAATAATTTACTGCTCACTAAGTTGAGTCTTAAGTATAGTTCCTTTAGTTGTGTTGCAGCAATAGCAAAACATATATCATATTTATTCGTGGTTTCTAAATGCCACTAAATGCGTAAACGTGGAAAAACGTGAATGCATGGCATGCAAACAACATACATCTTAGTGTAAACAAAACACTCTCAAAGAGTCAGACTGGACAAAGATATCAATGCCTGTGTGGTTTACATTAAAAACACAAAGTTATGTAAACGAACAGTTTGCAATATATGTAAGAGCAGAAATGCCCTATGCGTGTAATGAAGGCAAAACATGACCCTTAAAAGGAACATCGCAACTAGTTACTATCATAACGATGAGTGGGATTATGCAAAACTCGTCGATTTAGTACATTTTTGCATGCAAAAGTCAGCTGAACACATATGTAGGGCTATCAGCAATCATAATGTCCAGTAAACGTGGTTAGTTGACCGTAATAGTACTTAAAAGATAAGTAACAATGCAAAATAAAGTGAACATTGAACATTTACAGTAGCATTAGCTTAGTCAAGAGTGCCATCTTTAAAGGCCTGAGCTTGGTTTTTACGGTGTGTGTGTATATGTTTTATGTTAATGTGTTGCAACTGCCACTACCAATGCCCCCTGTTGAAATGCTGATTATTATATGTTCGTGGAGAAGTTAATTTGTTTGGTGTTTTTATCCACAAAGGAGCAACCCGAAGAGCGAAATTAGCCTTAGCGACTAGCCTGCATGGCTAACCAAACCTCACTCGACAACAGCTAGCTTAGCGGTATTGTTGTGTTATGCTCCGTTATCTACAGCGAGCCCATGAACGTATAACAATAATTTTAAGAGTCAGCTTAAATCTTATTACATATTGGTTATACGGATAGCCATTAACATGTATTATAGGAAAAAGTATTTGTAAGACCCATATTCGATTCTCTGCACCCGGCTTCACTAGCGCGCTAAGCTAAAATGGTTTTGTTCCATTTGTGTGGCAAAGTGGTTGACCAACAATAGCATAATGCTAATAGCACTACTTACTTTATCAAATGCTTGTGCTCACTGGGTCCCTCCATATTAATATTCACCGATAACCGAGTTTTTTCCAAAACATCAAACAACGATGTAAGCAGACGTCAGATCAATATAGGGCTGTAGGAAATGGTGCTCGGCTCAGTGGCTCTACTGCACCCCAGCTTCACTGCTGAGCCAGGTTAGCCAACATACTTAAAATAAAAAAGGATAGCAGTCACAGTAGTCTCGAATTCTTAAATACGGCCAAAATAAGCCACTTTTTACTTGACCAATTTGATGTTATACAAATATCAAATTAAAATAGCCATCCAGCTTGCAAAGCAAGGGATAGCGAAAGGATAGTTTGGTACTTGAATGCAACATGGCACTAGTCACGTGATGCACATCCCCGCTGGATTACATACTAATTTGGGCAGGCTACTGAATTCTTTTATATGTTTGTTTATTACAGTATAGGTTGATGTATTTGTTTTGGTGGTGTATGGGTTGTATTAGCTGACAAGTGCAATGACTTACTTTGATCCCCAAAAGTTCTGTCTTGCACCACTCCATACCTGTCGGTGGCGGTAGTGTACCTTCTGAAAATGACACAAACCTAAAGGAGAACAAGATTTCGTGTCGTTTTCGTCTTATTGAGACGTGCGGGAGAATCGTGGTTGATTTGCTCTGCTGATCTACTGTACCGGATCATATACATTGTTTGGAGTCTTTGGTTTTGACCTCTGTAAGTTGGGTTGTCTGAGAGGTAGTTGGACGGTGAATTTTATTTGGTATGCTCTTAATAGATAGGTGAACGCCATAAGGCTTTAAGGCCTAACAGCTAGCGCTAGCTTGCCAATGTTGATTTTTTACACCATATTTCAAGATTAAATGCCACCAGACTGTAAAAGGTCTACCAAATGTCGTGTTTTATATTAGATCTTTGGTAAGATTTAAGTACAGTCTACAAACAATGGTTGGAGTTTAGTCATTGTGGGTGGCTAATTTCATTTGTCTTTGTGCGGGTACACGTTTACTCTTCAATTTCAAGGAATAATGTTTGACTCCTCAAGAGGAAAACAAACTATGATTTTTATCTTATACATTTGTGTATTTTAATTGAGCTTAACATGTTGCTTTAAGTGTTTTCATTTGATTAAAAAGGTTTAATATATTGTTATTTATTTTAAGTTATTTTTATTGTGGATTTATTTTTGTTTCATTTCCTGGGGTTTGAATTTGTGAGGAGCCGTAATCACTACATTATGGTTTGTTGGTTGTGTTTTATTTACAATCTATGGTTGTGACTTAGGAGAGAAAATGAAATCTGTCAGTTCACCAATGGTTTTGTATGGCGTGGTGTTGGGCCACTCCTTTTGGACATGCATGGCTGCTTTCAGAATACCTGGGTTTGCCCATAACTAATAGGTGTGTCTAGTAATTGATGGGTTTTTGTTTTGTTTTGTAAACAAGTGTTTTTGAGTCCAGTGAAAATGGTAATTTTGGATATATCTGTGAATTAGCTTTTTTGATTTTACACATTAGATGCACATTTTTGATGGCCTATCCTGTAGAGCTCATGTTGTGGGCACTTCAAACATATACCTACTCTTGCCAAATATACTTCAATAATACTATATCTTGTATACTATCACACCATCAATTTGATGGACTTGGACTGCTATCTCCTGCATATAAAGACTGGAAAAACTATGGGTCAGCAAGGCTGTTTGATGGTTCAACAAAGAATGATGAAAACGTATACTGGCCACTTGAAGAGGTGTCCTAAACATTAACAAGTGGATGCAAACTGGAAGAACCATGGATGGATGGATGGATGACCTTTGAGATATGACATTGGAAGCAAGCTTGTGTTGGAAGGCAGCTCTGTTTGCTTTGTTTTTACCTGGTGGTGTATACATGTTAATATTAGTAAACATTTTTTTTAAACATTATCTTGGCCAATAAAGAATTGTGCCAGATAGTGATGTCATCTTGTGTTATTAGTATCTGAGAAAATTGAGGTTTGACTAGAAAATCATAACTTATTGCTGGGTTTATTTAAATAAAATTGAAGATGCTTCAATTTCAGCTTGAATTGAGAGGTCTTTTCTACACGGCAGTGTAGAGTATTTTGAGCCTCATGTTGAATTGTAAGGTTATATGGAGTCAGTGGTGTTTGGTGAAATTCATTAACTCACTGTTTTGGAGGAGCTCTGTTGGGAATAATGTTGTTCTGTACCCTTTTGTCTACAGGTGGTGTTGTTTGTGCCTCAACATGGCAGTCGTCATCCGTTTACAGGGACTGGCAGTCACAGCAAGTTCTCAGGACATTCGAAAGTTCTTCGGGGGCCTCAAAATTCCTGATGGTGGTGTGCATATAATTGGTGGTGAGCTGGAGGAAGCTTTCATAATATTTGGTTCAGATGAAGATGCACGAATTGCTATGACTAAATCAGGTGGTTATATTAAAGGATCACCTGTTAGCTTGATACTCAGCAGTAAAACGGAGATGCAAAATATCCTCGAAAGAAGCACAATGTCTTTAGAGTTGGATCAAAGAAGGATGGTAAAAGAAAGAACAAGGCATCTTGACATGGCTGACTTAAGGGGCCCCAGAAGTTTAATGGCCAACGTTATGGGCAGAAGATCTACAAGCAGATTACGTCATTCTACATCTCAGCAGAATCAGAAGGCCTCAGTAGCTGGTGAAAATGAAAGACAATTGATGCTACGAGGGATGCCCTTTTCTGTAACTGAAAAGGATATTCACAAGTTTTTTGTGGGTTTATCTGTTGATGGCGTAGTTCTTTTTAAAAATAGCCGTGGACAAAACAATGGAAATGGTCTTGTCACATTTGCATCAAAGGAGGATGCAAGCAATGGGTTAAAGAGACACAAGGAATACATGGGTTCAAGGTATGTTGAGATTTACACCCCACGTGAATGGAAACAGGTTTTTGGTGACATACCTTTGGGTCCAAGCATGACTGGGATGTTTGAAAGGCAACGATCACCCCAACGCAGTGAGAAGAATCCACAAATACATGGGAGGTCAAGATCACCTTTGGTCACAGGCCCCTCTACTTCTTCCGTTGATGACTTCTGTGTTCTTTTGGATAATCTTTCTTATGGATTAGACAAAGAAGATATTAAGGGGCTTTTTGGTCGAGCAAGGCTTGAAAATGATCAGATTCTATACCTACTTGATGATAATGGCAAAAGAACTAGATCTGCATTTGTTCTTTTTAATAGGCTGCAGGATTATCGTGCTGCCTTAGATTGTGACAACAAAAAGTTGCTTAATCGATATATTAATGTCCGCCCTATCTCAAGAGAGAAAATGATCAGTCTTCTTGAAGCTAAAAACGGCAACTCAAGCGCTTCTGAAAGGTTTGAGGAAAGGCCGCTATATCCTGCCAATTCTTATGACTCTGAAAAAATATGCATCCATGTGAAGGACCTTCCATTTGATGTGAGGAAGGTTGAGATCATGGATTTCTTCATTGGGTTTAATGTATCGGAGGATAGTGTTATTTTGTTGCATGACCATCAGGGTAATGGGCTTGGAGAGGCTTTGATTGTTTTTCAGTCTGAAGCGGAGGCTATGGATTCCCTCTCTCTCTATGGGAGAAGGTTTCTTGGTTCAGAAGTCTTTCTTAGATGCATTTCACGTTCTGAAATGCAAGAGATCATTGAGCCATCATTTCCACCAAGGTCTTTGTCAAGAGAGAAGCGGTATTCGGACAAGAGCTTGGAGGCGGCCTATGACACAGATGACACGGATCTTAATACAACAATGAGAAATGCGCAGCCTAGGAATTTTGAAACTCATGCAAGAGGTTCTTACAGACAACAGAGAGATGAAGATTGTGCTCTTGGTGGCTTTGGGTCCTCAGCTCATGATGGTCCTACCTGTGTAAAGCTAGTCAATTTACCATTTAATATCAAAATTGAAGAAGTCTATGACTTTTGCTATGGTTATAAAATAATCCCTGGGTCTGTCTCACTGCAGTATTACAAGACTGGGTCACCCAAAGGGACTGCATCTGTTGTGTTTGAGTCCCGCCAGGAGGCACAGACTGCAATTAATGATCTGACTGGAAGACCAATAGGTCAAAGAAAAATACAACTTGTATTTCTGTAAAATGACATTGCTCATTTTGTTATTAACATACCTAGTGTATATATAAAATACACAAATATGGTGTGTTCATTGTTTATTTTCAGTTAAAAGGTGTAATTTTTCAGATTGTTGTAAAATGTTTTTTTTTTTTTTATTATTCAAATTGTTTCAGTATGTTTGCTGATTAAAAGTATGTACAATCTTTTCTAACAAGAAATGTCTTATTGAGTCTAGTAACTGCGGCATGCATTTATTTATATATATATATATATATATATATATATATATATATATATATATTTAATAAAATGTGCTACAATCAATGCTAATGATTAAAGCATGTACATTAGAATTATTGATGCCCATAATTACGAGTGTTCAATGACAGAAGCTCATCTTTTAAGAACTTAAGTGGCTAATTTAAGAAATGTAACTATCCTCAAAACAACTGACATATGTACTTTATAAAATGAGCACAGACAATTGCGTATCAGAGAAGGAGCTAGTTTTAGTTTGAAAGCTACAAACAGGAAGTAGTCATTTGTCGCTGCATGACAAAGAGACCAATCATCATTGAAGGAGGCTGGCTGCTGTGAAAACCACGTCGAGAGAGTTTGTTCAACAGGTGAATATTGGAAGCATATCCTAGTACAACACATTTTATTTGTTTTAAATTCTAATGCATCACCTTGGTCTCACTGATAGTTGTACTCGGTTAAAGGGATTTTGCTAGTGCAAATTTTCATTGTGCTAAAATCATTTTTATTAATGCAATTTGAAAAACAACAATGTTTAACGATATACTAATGACCAACTGCATAGATTGTCATGCCAATAACTAGCTATAGCTTCCAGATAATTTAACGATTCAGACCCATGTGTGCATAGAAAGAGATCTTAAATATGTGTAGCCAGTTATTTCACAGATGACTGGCATCTTAACCTTAGAAATTAGCATGTATTTTTCTTTTGCGGACTTTTTAGTGACTTTAAAACCACACAAAGTAGTCTGCAACTTATCTGTGAAGTAGCAGCTAAGCTAAACTTGTTAAATGATAAACTAACGTCAACCTTTAGCTGCCAACCTGCTTCCACTCTAGCCATGATGCTAGCACAATCTCTTGCATCAGTAATCAATTTTTTAATCACGTGTTTTTTTTTACTTGGTCATTGCTGTATTAATTGTGGACTAAATATAGTCTAGCATTCAACTTTTAATCTAGAGCCAATTCTTCAGATGGTTGGGGTCTTAAGTGTGTGGTATTCAAACTACATTTGAACTGGAGAATAATATAAACGTATTGGCTTCATGATGTTGGTATAATGGATGTGTAAATTTACTTACTTCAGAATGGAGGTTTCAAGAAGAAGAATTATTCAAAAACATCTAGAGCCAGCGAGACCATTGCGCCGATGCTTCCATGTTAATATTGGTGAGCAGTGTTCACAAATTGTTTATATTTTTTGGATGAATAATTATATCATATTTATAACTGTTCAGATTATACCCATGTTTATCCTTTGCAGAGCCCACAATCAGTCTTGTACCATGTGCACAGGCACTGATGGACGTGGTGAGTCAAGAGGTAATTGTTATGCAAAAAATACTCACATTTCTCTTGTCAACATTATGTTGCAACATAAAAATGTTAAATAATTTGTTAAAAAATAAATGTATATGCTGTTTTTTTTTTTTTTTATTATAGACAAACATTGACATTGTGCAATTTTACAAGATTGTTAACCTTCATAAAAAGAAAGAAGGTATGGTTCAACCTCAATAAATAAATCCTGTTTCTTTTTTATATTCTGCACTTTTCTATATTACTGATTAACTTTGTGTAACATTTTAGGCAGAATCTCTTACACAAGAGAATTTTTAATTGGTCTTGCAAGTTGTCCTGCGTCCAAGACGAGGCCAGAGTTCCTGCCTGAGCACCCCATTGTCTTACCAAATGCAGTAAGTTCCAAAGACTAGATTACAAATGATGTGAGAGAAAACTTTCTAAACTAATTTATCTCATCTTGTTATGTCAGAGAGATCCAGAAAAGCTTTGGCTGTCTAAAAAGTGTGAAGAAAGCATTGAAGATGTGTAAGGTGTTTTTTTTTAGGATTTGAAAATGCATCATTATCCAGCTCAAGGAAGTGCCCAGTATTTACCCAAAATGCTTATTTATACTTATATTTTTGTTTTCTTTCCTGCTTTGTTGAATTCATTTAATTTATCTATGTTTAGTTGAATTTAGTCTTATAGCAGTTTGAAGTGATGCTGTGCAAATTTAAATTTATATTGATAATATTGTTTTGTTTTGTGTTTAATATTCTGTTTGCTTTTGGTTTTGTATAGTTTGTAAAAAAAAAATATATATATATATATAACAACAAAGATATTTATTGCATCTTTCAGGTTAATTTAAAATATTTAGGGCAACAGCTCTTAAAGAAAGCTGTAATTTGAGGTTAATATTTAACATCCGAAAGAAGAGAATTTAATGATGTGAATGTTTGTTGGTGTGTTTACATCTGGATGTATATTTTAAATTTACAATAATGTAAGATGTAACTCGTATCTCTCTGGACAATAGTAAAGTTGTCACAAAATGTAACCCTATATTGTCTTCATGTGTATTAAGTTGTGCTCCGATGTTGTTAAAATGGCATCGTTTTGCCATAAATAGTAATTGCAATTTTTAGAAATGAATGCTAATGAGGATATGGAACTGAATTCCAAGTTTTGCAAAGCATTTTGAGTAAAAATGGCTCCATTGTGTTAAAGGTATATTCCCAAATATCATTTATAATTTGCTGTCTCTAGGGCTCCCATTTCCCAATATCCATAACTAATACAAAGAGTCACTTTACATTTTCTAGTACTACATTTTTATAAATATTACTGCACATTGAAGGAGCTTGACTTTGGACCATTGATGATTTTTTTTTTTTTTTTAATGGATAGCGCAAGCTCATTTGAGAATGTGTCACACAGGGCGAGTACATCGGGCTTTCCTGACTCCTGCCTCAGAGGATATTACTAAAATGGGTAGATAAGGGACCGTACTATCTGACCGTAGATGAAAATTATAAACCTGACCTGACCTGCTCCAGGGCGACCTTTTCAAACGCGCAGTTCAGTAGTAGTAACACTGGTAATTACTGTAGAACAATGTAAGTCGCTAAAGCGTCTGCTAAATGTAAATGTAATCACGCCCCTCGTCTCAGAACGGCTAACGGCTAATGTCATGCTAACGGCTGCAGAGGCCTCTCCACGCTCGTCTCCTCGCGGCTCTCAGCCTGGGGTAAGTCTACAAATCTTTAGAGCAAATTTAATTTTAGCTCCTGCTGTTTTTGTCAGATCATTATTATAAATAATAATAAATACAGCTTAATTATGATAAAATATCATACATTTTCACAAATATCATTTGTGAAAAATTATTGTTTCATAGTCTGATAATCCCTTCCAGTTCTGTTAAAAATAGAACTGTTTTCTCAAATATATCATTATATACTAAATATATTTTTATATATGTGCCCTTCATTTGCGAGTCTTGTACATTAAGGCTTCAGTATTTGAGGGAGGTAAATTTTTACACTAAAATAAAGCCTTATTACTATCTTATAATATTATAATAAAATAACATTTAAGCAGATAACACGTAAGAATATCCAAATAGTAGATTTATAATGCTATACAGGATCTCTTAGATCATACCTTTACACATGAACTGGTTTATAAAATAGAGAGTGGGTTCTGGACACAGACAACTTTCAGATCAGCTTGTAATGTCTTTCTTTTACTGGATTTCTTTTACCATCATTGACTGGATCCCTTTCACACAAACATATCCTTTAGTCAACTTACTGGGGCTATATACACACTCAGGCACAGGTTTGCACAAACCACAGGCCCAAAAAAACTGATTAATCCGAGAGTTGACGTGGTCGACCTCTCCCACCCAGACTCCTCTGTTCTAATACCTCACCCTTCGTCTCCCTCAGGAAACCCCACTCTACAGCAGGTGGGATCTGTGAAGCTCAGCGGTGTATCTGACATAGGGCACTTCCGGGGCGGCAGTGGCTCAGTGGTAGAGCGGCTGTCCTTCAACCGAAAGGTAGTAGGTTCGATTCCCGCTCGCCCCACAGTTCATACTGTCCTTGTGTCCTTGGGCAAGACACTTTAACCACCTGGCCTCCAGTGTCCATAGCACTGGTGTATGAATGTGTGTGACTGTAGAGGTGTGTTTGGTGGTGGTAGGAGAAGGTTGTGAGCGCCGGTTGTGTGGCTGCCCCCCTCTCTGTCTGCCCCAGGAGTGAATGTGTGTAAATCGGGTGAGTGGAAGCCATGTAAAACACTGTTGTAAAGCACTTTGTGATAATTATCTGTGAAAGGTGCTATATAAATATAAATTACTTACTTACTTTTAGTTTCACCTGGATGACTGTTAGTGTTTAAATTAAGGAGCATATAAGTATTTAGTCACATGTATAGTCTCAAAGTTTGATTATGTACTTCAGAAACATGTATTTCTCTGTTTTAATGTGGCCACTGTGCTGTTACATGAAGATTAGACCTGTGTCAAACCTGTGAATGTGACAAAGAAGAACCTGGATCAGCTTCACCTGAAAATAAAGATCATGTCTGCCACACCTCAGGATCTGTGTTTTATAACACTAGACTCTTAACCCATTTAGAAACAGCCACACTATATCAGCTTCTACAAGTACTAATATGTATTGTTCATAATGACTCTGCACTCTTTATAAAATAGACACTGTCTACATAAATTAACAATCAGATTTTTTTAAAATTACTCTTACTAGTTAAACTGCTGAAGGTATTATCAACCAGGTCTTGAATGCATAAGACTTAAGCATTGTAATTTTTTAATTGAGCGCAGCCTGTGACTGCAGATGTGAAAAGAATGGTGTAAAAATATGTTTTGTTTTGTTTTGTATAGATTATTAGAATAGCATTTGAGTAATGCACATGAATAAGTGCTTTTTGTTTTCTGGTGTGTAAAAAGTCAGAAGTGGCAGGAGTCCGGTCTTCACCAGCACTGGTCAAGTTTGTCTGGATCACCTCCTACAGGAACATCACACAGTCAAGTCAAATAAAATGGCCCCAAATAATACTGACAGGTTTATTTTATTGTAAGAATGTCAGCAATATTCAACCTTTATTTCAGACAAAGTTTTTTTTCTATAGCAAACAAAAGGAAAATAATAAATATATATTGTGTAGTCCATTATATGTGGTTAAGACTCTTGGTTGGGTTTTCTGACTCCTCCAAACGCCTCATAAATTTAAATATTGTCTAAGCAGTGCCTCATCCATACTATTAAAACAGATTTAAAGCAGTCATTTGTGATAATATATTCACTGTAATAAAATATAAAACTTTATTACCCTTAAGACAGCAATAATAAGATTTAAATCTGCATGTGAGAGTAAACCATCATAAACCTTGATCTCAATTTGGTCTAATCACAAAATAGTGTGATGTTCACAACAAAAAAACTACAAGCAAATTTCAAGTTGTTAGTGTTTTAAAATAAGAAGCACTCTTATAACTTCTCTGTATGTTATTGCACACTTTGCATGCTACACTGCACCCTAGATTAGTACACTAAATACCTCATCTGTTCAAACCAGTTAGAACCAGTTGGTCTCCGCTGGCTGGACATAGTGGAAAAGTACTGATTCTGGGGCAGGAAGTGCCGCCTCCTGCGTGAGGTGTGGCCAAATGTTATGTTTTTTAGGGTATTGAGTTGAGTAGACACAACTCGTTGGCTGACCTCATGTTAACTGCGTGTTGTGTACCAGCGCTGTACTTATACCGTTATCTGAGTGAAATTAAACAGACAAACTTTACATTGGTTTTATAGTTTTTATTTTCTTAGTCATTGTTCCAACACTCGCACCAAAACAGCCGGGAGAAAGTGTTTTCAGAGTAACAAAGTCAATATTATAAAAAATGTCACTAGTCTAATCACAGTAATGTCCTGACTTTACATTAACTCTACTTGCATTTGGAAAATGAACCACATTTCCCTGTCTTCAGTTCCTAAATGATTATTTTAGTACCTAAAATATATACTTTTCTGTCACAGGTTTTCTGCTTTGGTAATAGCCTTAGATAATATCCTTAAGGTCCGTAAATTTTAGTCACCCAAAAAGTAGAATCATGCTTCTTGGGCGGTCTGTCAATGATAGGCACATAATACAACAGCAAAATATCCCGGTGGTTTTTATGCAAAACTACTCTGAGCAGCAAAAAAAGACACAGCTAACAACTAGCATTCACTGCTAGCAGACTTTAGCATCCTCTGGCTTAGCGACCGCCGGGGCGCAATTTTCAAAAATTCCCTCATCCCAGAGTTTAACTGGCTATTTACACATGTAAAGTTGCCATTGGATTTATCCTTATATTTCTTCTTTTGGAGGTATATCGCTAGGCCTTTCTCAAAGTCCGTTTAATGTGCTTTATGTGAGAGGCTTGCTTTGGACAGAGAAAGACCCATTAGGGGCGTGGAACTGCATGCTCGTAACACTTTGGCGTCAGTTCAGAGTGGGTGGAGTTTTATGTTCACTAAGCAAAATATTTTACAAGTAACAGAAGTCGTATCTTGGCCAAAGGTATTTCTGTTTTTACTAAGCTTTGTGACTAATGTTTTTGCTGTGTTTGTAGGATACTCGATATTTTGCTTTGACTGAGCCTGGCACGGTTTTTATTATATATGGTATTTAGCCTTTTTTCATTTTGGTAATGGCTCCTTCTCCATAGTTGGTAGCATACTGTTAAATATGGATTTACATCGTATATGTAAATATACATACACACATTTTTGTATTTTAATAATTTTTTAAAGTATTTTTCAAGAAGATGGATTCAAGGGACGGACAAGGGTCATGCAGCAAATAAGGGTTTCCGGCCACGTACACACAATTAACGCCCCACCGAAGGGTTGTCACGTAAAGTAGATTTTTATATCATTGTCACTGGATGTGCCATAGTAATAGAACATTGACCTCTTTGCTAAAGTCCAGACGATACACATTGTGTGTGAATTAAAAGTTTGTGCAAACATACCTTGTTTAATGTGGCAAATGATTTATGGTGTCCTAAATTGTTTAATAAGGACTAATGTGACGTTAATTTCTAACTATGTTTTAGATAATCCATAAACATAAACTATCCTGAGCAACAAAACTTTTTAAGGAAAACAACATTCCAAAACAAAGTGCAGTCTGTAACCCAAAGAAAGAATGTGTGCTGCATAATAATTTCCTTGGCACATATTGTAACTGTGTCCTTTTGCTTCCAAGTCCTATATTGGTGAATAACCCACACCTGGATGGACAGAAAGAAGATGTCCTCTACCACTTCAGTCTGGGAACAGAAACTCATAACCTCCCAGCTATGTTTGGGGATGTTAAAGTAATCATCAGACATTCAGACATAGTTAATTCTTCTATTACATTAAAATCTAAATTAAAATCCATTTAAATATAGACCTATGTGTATCTTTCAGTTTGTGTGTATTGGTGGTAGTCCCTGGAGAATGAAATCTTTCATTGAGTATATTGCTACTGTCCTTGGGATGGAAGACCCCAAATCAGATTACCCCAATATCTGTTTTGGAACAGACCGCTATGCCATGTACAAAGTCGGGCCTGTACTCTCAGTTAGTGTAAGTAACAACTAAAATAGTTTAATAGTACAGATCATTAGAGGATGTTCTGTACATAACTTTTCAATAATAAAGGTGTGTGTAACATTTGTGTTTTGTTCCAGCATGGCATAGGAATTCCCTCTACTGCCATAATGTTGCATGAGCTAATAAAGCTTCTTCATCATGCACACTGCACAGATGTTACAATTATACGCATTGGCACATCAGGCGGAATAGGTAAGATCGTGATAATGAGATCATTATATTAAAACAGCTGTATTTGAACCATTATATTTTTGTAAACTGCAAACAGGGCTTTTTATTAATAACAATAGTCTGGTGTCTGTCTAACTGTTTTTGTTTTAAGACCTTGAGCCTGGCACTGTTGTAGTCACTAAACAGCCTGTTGATGGCGCTTTTTTGCCAAAGTTTGAGCAGGTGATTCTGGGAAAGACTGTTGTACGTAAAAGAGATCTGGACTCAAGCTTGGCTGAGGAGTTGCTGGAGTGTAGCAAAGAGCTGAACCAATTCAAGACGGTGATAGGAAACACCATGTGTACACTGGATTTCTATGAAGGTAAAACAGATTGAATTGACACCTGTGAACACACACAGAGAGGAGCAATGTGAAAACGTGTATTTCTTTTGTTAGGTCAAGCTCGCCTGGATGATGCTTTCTGCTCCTACACTGACAAAGATAAAATGGACTACCTTAATAAGGCAAAAATAGCAGGAGTTTGCAATATTGAAATGGAGTCTACTGTTGTTGGTGCTATGTGCAAGCCGAGTGGTCTGCGTGGTAAGAAAGATCCTTATGTAAGAAATGTTTTGTTTTTGATTGTTATGTTTCTAAAGTTTGTTTCTGCACAGCGGCTGTGGTGTATGTTACATTATTGGACCGTCTTAAATGGGGACCAGCTGAACATCTCTCATGAAGTTCTTAAGTTACGAACAGCGTCCTCAGATACTGGTCGGCCAGTACGTAGCTTTGGCTACTCATTTTTCTTTAAAATTACTTTTTTAAATATTGCTTCATACAAAAAATAAATAAATCTATTTACATTACTTTAGTACTTAATGTGTTTAATAAAGCATTATACATGATGATAAAAAAAAAAATCCTAATTTCAAAACACTGAAAATCATCTGTTGTCTAAGAAATGTAACCTAGTCTAAAATTAAGCAAACCAAATAAAGAATCAAAACACTATATGCATCTGAATGTTTATTCATTTGATTTAATTTGTGAAACAGTTCAACAGATAAGTCACCAGTAAACTACTCCTTTATGAGCCAACAATGACGCTAGGTGACAAGCCTAAATTAATTAGTGCTGTTTTTTTGTAAAAGGTATTTTATAGGCTATGTAGGCTAGCTTAGTTTTTTACTTGGAGATTTGTCTATCCAGCCTGAATGTTTATGCTTTATGTTAGTATTTTTCTATTAGGATGCACCCTTATAACTGTTTATACTAGTTATTTGTTCACTTTGCACGTTACATTGAACCCTAGATAAGGACACTTAATTCCTCATTTGTTGAAACCAGTTAGAACTAGTTGGTCACCGCTGGCTGGACACATAGTAGAAAAGCATTGATACAATGGCAGGAAGCGTCCACTTTGTGTTTGGCTGACCTTATGTTAACATTGTGTTGTGTACCAGCACTGTACTTCTACCTTTTTCTGAGTGGTATTAAACAGACAAACTTTACAGTGGTTTTATAGTTTTATTCTCATAGTCATAGTTCCAGCACTTGCACCAAAAGAGCCGGGAGAGATTGTTTATGAGTAATAATTATTAGAAATAGGAAATTCCTGGGAGTTATGTGAGAGTTTTTAGCTCAATGCCCACGAACTGAAAGCATTTTATCACTCATCCATGATAGAGGCTTGCTTTGGACAGAGAGAGACCCATGAGGGGCGGAGAACTGCATGCTCGTGATCCTAACGAAACTTTGACGTCATTCAGAGTAGGTGGAGTTTTATGTTCACTAGGCAAAATATTTTTCAAGAAGTAAAAGAAGACGTATCTTACCCAAAGGTATATCTGTTTTTACTAAGCTTTGTGACTAATGTTTTTGCTGTGTTTGTAGGATACTCGATATTCTGCTTATACTGGGCCTGGCAAGATTTTTATTGGACAAATATTTTGACTTTACCCTTTTTTATTTTTTTCATTTTGGTAATGGCTCTTTCTCCATAGTTGGTAGCATATCAATAAAACTTGATTTTATACAGCGTATATGTATATAAATACAATTTTTTTTTATATTTCAACCATTTTTTTACAGTCTTTTTCAAGAAGATGGATTCAAGGGACGGACAAGGGTCATGCAGCAAGTAAGGGTTTCCGGCCACGTACACAAAATTAACGCCCCACCAGAGGGTTGTCACGTAAAGTAGATTTTTATATCATAGTCACTGGGTGTGCCATAGTAATAGAACATTGACCTCTTTGCTAAAGTCCAGATGGTACACATTGTGTGTGAATAAATGTATGTGTAAACATAACTTGTTTAGTGTAGTAAATGATTTATGGGTCGTCCTGAACTGTTTAATAAGGACTAATGTGACGTTAATTTGAGAATTATTTCTAGATAATCCATAAACATAAACTATCCTGAGCAAAAAAACTTTTTAAGGAAAACAACTTTCCAAAACAAAGTGCAGTTTGTAACTCAAAGAAAGAATGTGTGCTGCATAATAATTTCCTTGGCACATATTGTAACTGTGTCCTTTTGCTTCCAAGTCCTATATTGGTGAATAACCCACACCTGGATGGACAGAAAGAAGATGTCCTCTACCACTTCAGTCTGGGAACAGAAACTCATAACCTCCCAGCTATGTTTGGGGATGTTAAAGTAATCATCAGACATTCAGACATAGTTAATTCTTCTATTACATTAAAATCTAAATTAAAATCCATTTAAATATAGACCTATGTGTATCTTTCAGTTTGTGTGTATTGGTGGTAGTCCCTGGAGAATTAAATCTTTCATTGAGTATATTGCTACTGTCCTTGGGATGGAAGACCCCAAATCAGATTACCCCAATATCTGTTTTGGAACAGACCGCTATGCCATGTACAAAGTTGGGCCTGTACTCTCAGTTAGTGTAAGTAACAACTAAAATACTTTAATAGTACAGATCATTAGAGGATGTTCTGTACATAACTTTTCAATAATAAAGGTGTGTGTAACATTTGTGTTTTGTTCCAGCATGGCATAGGAATTCCCTCTACTGCCATAATGTTGCATGAGCTAATAAAGCTTCTTCATCATGCACACTGCACAGATGTTACAATTATACGCATTGGCACATCAGGTGGAATAGGTAAGATCATGATAATGAGATTATTATATTAAAACAGCTGTATTTGAACCATTATATTTTTGTAAACTGCAAACCGGGCTTTTTATTAATAACAATAGCCAAATGAACTTACATTACTGGTGTCTGTCTAACTGTTTTTGTTTTAAGACCTTGAGCCTGGCACTGTTGTAGTCACCAAACAGCCTGTGGATGGCACTTTTTTGCCAAAGTTTGAGCAGGTGATTCTGGGAAAGACTGTTGTACGTAAAACAGATCTGGACTCAAGCTTGGCTGAGGAGTTGCTGGAGTGTAGCAAAGAGCTGAACCAATTCAAGACGGTGATAGGAAACACCATGTGTACACTGGATTTCTATGAAGGTAAAACAGATTGAATTGACACCTGTGAACACACACAGAGAGGAGCAATGTGAAAACGTGTATTTCTTTTGTTAGGTCAAGCTCGCCTGGATGGCGCTTTCTGCTCCTACACTGACAAAGATAAAATGGACTACCTTAATAAGGCAAAAATAGCAGGAGTTTGCAATATTGAAATGGAGTCTACTGTTGTTGGTGCTATGTGCAAGCCGAGTGGTCTGCGTGGTAAGAAAGATCCTTATGTAAGAAATGTTTTGTTTTTGATTGTTATGTTTCTAAAGTTTGTTTCTGCACAGCGGCTGTGGTGTGTGTTACATTATTGGACCGTCTTAAAGGGGACCAGCTGAACATCTCTCATGAAGTTCTTCACAGTTACGAACAGCGTCCTCAGATACTGGTCGGCCAGTACATCAAGAAGCAGCTCAATGCCAAGAAAGACATTTAAATAGAAAAAAGTAACGCATGCGCACTTCAAATACAGCTTTTTTTAAATCAACATTTAAATACCTAATGTAAACAGAGCTTAATGTAACAAAAAAAGGCATACATTTTAAATTTACAGTGACTGTCTTTTATTTCTCTTCCATTATGCTTTATTTAATCTTACACTTTTGTACGTAGCTTTGGCTACTCATTTTTCTTTAAAAAACTTAAAAAATCTATTTACATTACTTAATGTGTTTAATAAAGATTTTTTTTTATTTTTATTTTTTTATCCTAATTTCAAAACGCTTAAAATCAACTGTTATCTGAGAAATGTAATCTAGTCTTGAATTAAGCAAACCAAATAAACAAATCAAATGGTGAAGATCCTATATTAATCAGTGCTGTTTTATTGGAAAAGGTATTTTATAGGCTATGTAGGCTAACATAGTTTTTTTTACTTGGAGCTAGATCTATCCAGCTTGTACATTTATGCTGAATTAGAAATAGGAAATTTTGGCTAATGTCATGCTAACCGCTGCAGAGGCCTCTTCACTCTCGTCTCCTCGTCTCTCAGCTTGGATTAAGTTTGCAAATCTTTAGAGTGAACATTATTTCAGCTTCTGCTGTTAATGTCAGATCATTATTATCAATAGTAGGGGCGTCAGTGGCTCAGTGGTAGAGCGGTCATACTTCAACCAGAAAATAGGTGGTTCGAATCCATTTCTCTCTGTATTTGTGTCTTTGGGCAAAGACACTTGCCTCGTATGAATGTGTAAGAATGTTTAATGAATGTACTTGGTGTTGGTTGGAGAGGCCATTGGCGCTGAATGGCTGCCACATCTCTGTCAGTCTGCCCTAGGGCAGCTCTAGATGTGGCTTACCACCACCAGTGTGTGACTGTGGAGTGAATGAATAATGGACGACTTGTAAGCGCTTTGAGTCCCATGGTCCCTTGAGAGAAAAGCGCAATATAAAACCATTATTATTATTATTAGTAGTAGTAGCTTTTTTATAATTATAATTTTAAGCATGAGCACATTTTTATCTTGGTCTGATAATCCTTTCCAGTTCTGTTATAAATAAAACTGTTTTCTCAAATACAGGTGCTGGTAATATAATTATAATATAATAAAAAAGTTGATTTATTTCACCAATTCTATTCAAAAAGTGAAACTTGTACATTATATTCATTCATTGCATACAGACCGATATATTTCAAATGTTTATTTCTTTTAATTATGATGATTATAACTGACAACTAAGGAAAACCCCAAATTCAGTATCTCTTAAAATTAGAATATTACTTAATACCAATACAAAGAAAGGATTTTAAGAAATCTAGGCCAACTGAAAAGTATCAAAATTTAAAGTATGAGCATGTACAGCACTCAATACTTATTTTGGGCTGCTTTTGCCTGAATTAGTGCAGCAATGCGGGGTGGCATGGGGTTGATCTGTGGCACTGCTCAGGTGTTATGACAGCTCAGGTTGCTCTGATAGTGGCCTTCAGCTCTTCTGCATTGTCGGGTTCGACATATTGCATTATCTTCTTCACAAAGGTCAGGCAAGTTTGCTGGATAATTAAAAACAGGGATACCATGGTCCTTAAACCAGGTACTGGTTGATTTGGCTCTGTGTGCAGGTGGCAATTCCTGTTGGAAAATGAAATATGAGTCTCCATGAAGTTGGTCAACGGCAGGAAGCAGGAAGTGCTCTAAAACTTCCTGGTATACGGCTGCGTTGACCTTGGACCTCAGAAAACACAGTGGACCAACACCAGCAGGTGACAGGGCACCCCAAACTATCACTGACTGTGGAAACTTTACACTGGACCCCAGGCAAAGTGGATACAGAGTCTGGGACCAATTTCCAAAGGAAATGCCAAATTGACTTTCATCAGAGAACATAATAGTTCAGATCCACTTTTAAGGTCTATTTCTTTTAGTGTCACCTGGATGACTGTTAGTGTTTAAATTAAGAAGCATACGAGTATTTAGTCACGTGTATAGTCTCAAAGTTTGGTTATGTACTGCAGAAACATGTATTTGTTTTAATGGCTAAACATTAATGACTGTTTTGTTTTTGTCCCTGTCTCTGTGTAGCTTGTGAACCCCTGTGGAGCTGTCACATAAATATTAGACCTGTGTCAAACCTGTCAATGTGACAAAGAAGAACCTGGACCAGCTTCACCTGCAGGTCCCTGAAAATAAAGATCATGTCTGCCACACCTCAGGGTCTGTGTTTTATACTTCATCTTCAGAACCTGACACTTAATAGAAACAACCACACTATATCAGCTTCTACAAGTACTAATATATATTGTTCATAATGACTCTGCACTCTTTATAAACTAGACATTTTCAACATTAATTTAACAAAAACAAAAACTTACTCTCACTAATTAAACTGCTGAAGGTATTATCAACCAGGTCTTGAACACATTCAACTTGTTTTTATTTAAATCTTTATCTATTTCTGATGTTTGTACCATTTATTAACACAACCTAACTTGTGCCTTTAACTTCTGCTGAGTGTTTTAAAATGGCTTAAATAAAAACAATATGTATGAGGAAAAATAAATGCACAGAGTCCATGCATTGTTAATTGTTAATTGAGTGCAACCTGTGACTGCAGATGTGAAAAGTATAGATTGTATAGATTATTAGAATAGCATTTGAGTAATGCACATGAATAAGTGCTTTTTATTCTCTGGTGTGTAAAAGGTCAGAAGTGGCAGGAGTCCGGTCTTCACCAGCACTGGTCAAGTTTGTCTGGATCACCTCCTACAGGAACATCACACAGTCAAGTCAAATAAAATGGCCCCAAATAATACTGACAGGTTTATTTTATTGTAAGAATGTCAGCAATATTCAACCTTCTTTATTTCAGACACAAAGTTAGCTAAGAAAACAAAAAACAAAAGCAAAAAAAAAAAAAAAAAACAAAGCAAACAAAAAAAAAACATTAAGTTAAAATACTGTGTAGTCCACTATATGTAGTAAATATGAAGACTCTTGATGGAGTTTTCTGACTCCTCCAACCGCCTCATAAAATTAAAAATGGTCTAAGCAGTGCCTCACAATACTATTAATACAGATCTAAATTAGTCTTTTGTGACAATATAATCACTGTATTAACATGTAAAAGTTTTTACCCTTAAGACAGCAATAATAAGATTTAAATCTACATGTGAGAGTAAAGCATCATAAACCTTGCTTTCAATTTGGTCTAATCACAAAATAGTGTGTGGTTCAGAACAAATAAACTACAAGCATATTTCAAGTCATTATTATAAAAGTGTCACTAGTCTAATCACAGTATTGTCCTGGCTTTATAATTATGCAAACAAATCTTTATATGAGCGTGCACTTCCCCAGCTCTAATATGAATCTAGAAATATTCCTTAAAATCCAAAATATATAGCCTACTTTCTGCTTTAGTGATAGCCTTGAGATTTGTTAGCATAGCTCTTAAGGTAAGCTGTTAATTATAGAGGCTAAGATACACAATTTGAATGTTATTCTCCAAAAGAAGTACAACCATGATTATTGGCCAGTCTGTCAATGAAGGGCATATATTACAACAGCAAAATATCCCGGTGATTTTATTGCAAAACTTCTCTGTGCAGCAAAAAAGGACACAGCTAACTAGCAAACGTTAGCATCCTCAGGCTTAGTGACCGCACGCGCTCAATTTTCTAAAATTCATTCCCCCCAGAGTTGTCACGTAACAAAACTTAGTTCTATAGACCAGAGCCGTCGTCTGTACCAGGATTAAACTTTTTTTTTACACTTATAAAGTCGCCATTGGACTTTTCCTTATATTTCTTCTTTCGTAGCCTGCCCTCTGGTGGCCGGAGGTATATCGCTGGTATATCGAGGCCGTTTTAAGGGGTTTCATGAGAGAGGCTTGAACAGAGGGAGGCACTTGGGGGGCGGAGAAACTACGTTCTCGTGACACTTTGACGTAACTTTAGAGTGGGCGAAGTTTTATGTTTACTAAGCGATATTATTATCAGGAAGTAAAAGAATTCGTGTCTTAATCAAAGGTATTTCTTTTTTTTACTAAGCTTTGTGACTAATGTTTTTTTTTCTGTAATTGTATGATACTCGATGATATTCTGCTTTTACTGAGCCTGTCAAGATTTTTATTGGACAGATATCTAGACTTACATGCCCTATTTTTTTCTTCTTTTTTCATTTTGGTAATGGCTTTTTCTCCATAGTCGTTAGCATAGTGTTACGTTTTGATTTTGGACAGTGTATATGTATGTATATATACATACACAAATTTTTACATTTTAATATATTTTTACAGTATTTTTTCAAGAAGATGGATTCAAGGGACGGACAAGGGTCATGCATCAAGTAAGGGTTTCCGGCCACGTACACAAAATTAACGCCCCACCGAAGGGTTGTCACGTAAAGTAGATTTTTATATCATAGTCACTGGGTGTGCCAGAGTAATAGAACATTGACCTCTTTGCTAAAGTCCAGATGGTACACATTGTGTGTGAATAAATGTATGTGTAAACATGACTTGTTTTATGTAGTAAATGATTTATGGCATCCTGAACTGTTACTAATAATTAATTAATTTAAGAATTATTTCTAGATAATCCATAACCATAAACTATCCTGAGCAACAAAACTTTTTAAGGAAAATAACATTCCAAAACAAAGTGCAGTCTGTAACCCAAAGAAAGAATGTGTGCTGCATAATAATTACCTTGGCACATATTGTGACTGTGTCATTTTGCTTCCAAGTCCTATATTGGTGAATAACCCACACCTGGATGGACAGAAAGAAGATGTCCTCTACCACTTCAGTCTGGGAACAGAAACTCATAACCTCCCAGCTATGTTTGGGGATGTTAAAGTAATCATCAGACATGTTAATTCTTCTATTACATTAAAATCTAAATTAAAATCCATTTAAATATAGACCTATGTGTATCTTTCAGTTTGTGTGTATTGGTGGTAGTCCCTGGAGAATGAAATCTTTCATTGAGTATATTGCTACTGTCCTTGGGATGGAAGACCCCAAATCAGATTACCCCAATATCTGTTTTGGAACAGACCGCTATGCCATGTACAAAGTCGGGCCTGTACTCTCAGTTAGTGTAAGTAACAACTAAAATACTTTAATAGTACAGATCATTAGAGGATGTTCTGTACATAACTTTTCAATAATAAAGGTGTGTGTAACATTTGTGTTTTGTTCCAGCATGGCATAGGAATTCCCTCTACTGCCATAATGTTGCATGAGCTAATAAAGCTTCTTCATCATGCACACTGCACAGATGTTACAATTATACGCATTGGCACATCAGGCGGAATAGGTAAGATCGTGATAATGAGATCATTATATTAAAACAGTTGTATTTGAACCATTATATTTTTGTAAACTGCAAAAAGGGCTTTTTAATAATAAATGGTAAATGGCATGCATTTATATAGCGCTTTCCTGCACCATTCTCGGGCACCCAAAGCGCTTTACATCGTGCTTCCACTCACCCCATTCACACACATCCACTCCTGGGGCAGACAGAGAGGGGGGCTGCCACACAAACGGCACTCAACCTTCTCCTACCACCACCAAACACACCTCCATGTATCCATTCATACACCAGTGCTACGAACACTGGAGGACAAGGACACAACGGACAGGATGAACTGTGGGGAGAGCGGGAATCGAACCTACTACCTTCCGGTTGAAGGACGGCCGCTCTACCATTGTATTACAACACAATAGTAATAACAATAGCCAAATGAACTTACATTACTGGTGTCTGTCTAACTGTTTTTGTTTTAAGACCTTGAGCCTGGCACTGTTGTAGTCACCAAACACCCTGTGGATGGCACTTTTTTGCCAAAGTTTGAGCAGGTGATTCTGGGAAAGACTGTTGTACGTAAAACAGATCTGGACTCAAGCTTGGCTGAGGAGTTGCTGGAGTGTAGCAAAGAGCTGAACCAATTCAAGACGGTGATAGGAAACACCATGTGTACACTGGATTTCTATGAAGGTAAAACAGATTGAATTGACACCTGTGAACACACACAGAGAGGAGCAATGTGAAAACGTGTATTTCTTTTGTTAGGTCAAGCTCGCCTGGATGGCGCTTTCTGCTCCTACACTGACAAAGATAAAATGGACTACCTTAATAAGGCAAAAATAGCAGGAGTTTGCAATATTGAAATGGAGTCTACTGTTGTTGGTGCTATGTGCAAGCCGAGTGGTCTGCGTGGTAAGAAAGATCCTTATGTAAGAAATGTTTTGTTTTTGATTGTTATGTTTCTAAAGTTTGTTTCTGCACAGCGGCTGTGGTGTGTGTTACATTATTGGACCGTCTTAAAGGGGACCAGCTGAACATCTCTCATGAAGTTCTTCACAGTTACGAACAGCGTCCTCAGATACTGGTCGGCCAGTACATCAAGAAGCAGCTCAATGCCAAGAAAGACATTTAAATAGAAAAAAGTAACACATGCGCACTTCAAATACAGCTTTTTTTAAAATCAACATTTAAATACCTAATGTAAACAGAGCTTAATGTAACAAAAAAAAGCATATATTTTAAATTTACAGCAACTGCCTTTTATTTCTCTTCCATTATGCTTTATTTAATCTTACACTTTTGTACGTAGCTTTGGCTACTCTTTTTGTTTTTTCATTACATTACTACAAAATATTGCTTCATACAAAAATAAATCTATTTACATTACTTAAAGCATTATACATCAACTGTTGTCTGAGAAATGTAACCTAGTCTAGAATCAAGCAAACCAAAAACAGAAATAAAACACTATATGCATCTCAACTTTTTGTCATTTGGTTTAGTTTGTGAAACAGTTTAATCTGTTGGTTTAATTCAATCATTGTAACAGATAATTCACGAGTAAACTACTCCTTTATGAGCCAACGACGACGCTAGGTGACGAGCCTAAATGAATCAGTGCTGTTTTATTGGAAAATGTATTTTATAGGCTATGTAGGCTAGCTTAGTTTTTTACTTGGACCTAGATCTATCCAGCTTAAACATTTATGCTTTATTGGAAATGAGGAAATTTCTAATATGAATACCTGTCTTTTACTGACTGCATACACTTAAAATCGTGAGCGCCAGAGGAGTGTCTGTGTGCGCGCTCCCGTTCGTAAGCTCTTGCCTCCTGTCATCCATCCGATTTGAACCCGCTCTGTTCGCTGACTCAGTGCCTTAAGCAACATACCAGTTCACCTGAAGAAAGCTACAGAATCTTCTGCGGACAAAAACATCCAGGCATGGCCAAAACAGCAGCCGGTGAGAATTTCTGTGACAGATTTTTAAGCAATTTCTGGGCGTATTGGTGGATACAAGAAGATGTAGGCTATGCTATCATTTCTAACTATTTGGCCTGATGTGCTCCTCCGGCTGGGGATGTGTTTTCTTTATATTATCTTGCAACATTTTTCCTGTAGCATAGCTATGAGGCTTTGTCAAATAAAGTATATATATTATTAAACATTATTTCTTGTTTTTTTTATAGCTGCGGCAACATGTGCAAGCAAGTCAGGGTTTCTCCAACGTCTGCGTTATTAGGCTATACTCTTTTTGTTAAAACGTTTACAGTTATGCACTTAATATTGTATTCCATTTCCTTTTCGGATTACATTGTGGGTTCGGGTGGAGACAGCTTTATTTACAACACTGCGCGTGCCTACATGCTTCAGCGGTACCAACATGCAGCATAATGCAGACGGACCCCACCCAAGACGCTGGGATGCGAGTGTTTAGCTCACAGCCCACGAGCTGGCAGCATTTTATCACTCATGCCTTTTACCCTGATATTTGATCTTTCTCCAGTAGAGCAATGCCTCTTTAACGTATCTTGGATGAGTGGGGCTCCGTTGGGGAGGTTTTGATGATATAATTCAGGACGTGGAATATGCACAGTGTATGTGTGCATTAGTCATTTCATGGACAGTTTGATGTAGGTCTTAGCATTAATGTTTAGTCTTCACCAAGCTTAATATGCTTCAACATTGTGCTGTATGAATGGTGGCAGAGTTGCAGTGGAAGGATGCAGGTGTGTGTGGCAAAGGTGGGGGGGCACGCCATCTCTGTAACTATATAACACACGGGTCTACTTGCATAAGTCTCAGCAGCTTTATTTATTTATCTTAAATAGTTCCAGAATACCCCAGTGCATATGTGTGGACAAGGAAATAAATATTAAGTATACTTTAATCATTTTAAACAACATTATGCAGGAATGTGAGCCTCTAATGTTGTATTGGATGGAGATGTTCCACATTGAATAAGCTGCCTGGTCAGTTTATTTTGTTCAACAAATGAATTATTAAGAACATTAATGGAGGAGCAGTCTGATGTTGATTGATTTATTGACAGTGTTCATTTCCTTAACTTGAGGATGAAGATTTAAATTGGCCTGCCCCAAGTCATTTCATCAATCTACAATTATTGAAGGCCTACCGTTTTGCATTAGTTGAGTTGACTCAATGAATCCGATCGATTTAATTTAGACCCCTTCTCTGTAATAAAAAAGGACTCATGTTGTGTTTTTTTGCTGCAGCGTACAAAGAGAAGATGAAGGAGTTGTCTGTTTTCTCCCTCATCTGCTCCTGCTTCTACCCAGAATCACAGAACAAACCTGTGTTTGAGTTTGAAGGTATAAGGTTCAGCTTGTTTGCATATTTTGGTACTAATATAAATGCATTATTGGACATTGATTTTTTTATGGTGCTAGCATTGTGATGATGTGTTGATGTGATTTACAGACATGGAGGTGAAACCAATAAACAAGCGAGCCTCTGGCCAGGCCTTTGAGTTGATTCTGAAGCCTATTTCGCCAGTCTCAGAGATAGCTCCCGGCCTTCCCTCTCCACCTAAGAGGGATCTCTCATTGGAGGACATTGAGAAGAAACTGGAGGCTGCAGAGGAGCGAAGGAAGGTCAGAAATGGTCTTGAAACACTAAAGATGCTTGAAAAAGTCGAAGTTAATTAACTGTATTTGCCTTGCATTTCAGTCCCAGGAAGCCCAGGTGCTGAAGAATTTGGCTGAAAAGCGAGAGCATGAGAGGGATGTGTTACTAAAGGCCATGGAAGAGAACAGTAACTTTAGCAAGATGGCTGAAGAGAAGCTCCAAATGAAGATGGAGCAGATCAGAGAGAATCGTGAAGCTCATCTGGCAGCAATGATGCAGCGTCTACATGAAAAGGTAAGTACTGAAGAAATGAAATTCTCCACTTCATTATGAGCATCCTGTCTTCTAACATGATGCTCTATTGTTTTCAGGAGAGACATGCAGCCGAGGTGCGCAGGAACAAAGAGATGAGAGAAGAGCTAACAGAATGAGCCTCACACCTGCCCCATCTATCTATGGTCAACACCCAAACCCTGGACATCCTTTCCACAACACAGCACCACTAGTACAGCCACTATCAGTATTATTCATTGATACAAACAATAGTAACACATCTTTGAAAATAAAAAAATATATCCATCTCAAATGATTATTCAATCTGAGTGAGGTACTATTTTGACTTACTTTGTGAATGATTCTTTCATTTTCCGAAAAGGCCTTCAGTGTTGTAAGTTATCATTAGACTGACAGTGCTTTCTGATGATGTCATGATTATGATCATGTTTTTGTGTCTTTTGTGAAGAACGATTGTTGATAATTTGTAGATAACAGACTCCTCAAGTTCTTACTTTCAAATATCTTTCCTCATGTCTGTCCATATTCACAGACTTATAATGCAACATGAATATGCCAAACACAGATTTAAAAGTGTCCATTTTCTCTAAAACAAGCTCAACTTTGAGGTGCTTTATTGTAATCAAGAATGTTTCTGCCCAAAAGGGAGCAACTGTTTATACACTTACTGTTTCTCACCTACCCTTTTGTCATTTAATTCCTTTTGCTAAATTGCTTTGTAATGTAGGCTACGCAGTATTTGGGAATTCCTCTCTTAACGTTATGACACATACAGGTACTAGGAATAGTCTCTTGGACAATGGAATGTGCTTTTGCTCCTACCTTGATATCAGCAGTGTGAAAATATTTTATGTCTGTACGGCGGTGTGAATGTGAATTAACCCAGAGGCACCGTTACTAGCATCTGCTCCCATCAAAGCACTCTTTTTAAATACAGGCCACTGTTATGAACACCCCCTGCTGCTTGTATGTCTCCCTTCATAGATTGCTCTGTGAAAGCTTTGCTGAATAAAGGTATAGGGTAGCCTACTGTAAATCTGGCATGCACCAATGAATACATTTCTGTGCTTAAAGGGAATATTTAAACTGCCAAATAAAAATGATTACTTCTGAACACATCTGGAAAAGCACTGCCTCCTCGAATTGTTTTTTATTCATGCTTCACTGTATGTTCATCTGAGAATAGCGAGTCGACGCAGACATGATGGAGGGAAATAGAATTTGTCCAGCAGGTGGCAGTAAAGGGTTTAGTAAGAAACATGAGCAGGTGCCTCGTAACTAGGGCAAAAGGACATATACAAACACTGCAGTCAGTTAAAATATAGCACAACACATACTGTACAGGCACAGACTTTTTCTTTGATTAAATTGATGTATTCCAAGGAAGGAAGCAAGATTCAGTGAAAATATTAAATTCAGATTGATAGTATAAATTACATTGCAGAAAAAATCATAAGAAATAAGCTAAAAACCACGTTACGACAACGCCACACTTAAGTTGAGCAGTGATTTATTGGCCCAGTTGACTGTTGTTGTTGTCTCTTAAGGCTTTCCCTCCACTGTCCCCATCCTGTTCACACTATTGTCTCTATTTCAGTCCAACCCAATCTGGTGAGGTCAGGCCAACATTGTAAAGGATTTCCTTTAGCTCTTAATGATTTCCTGGGTATTCTAAAGGGCAACAATGTACTCCGGTTCAGTTACTTACCTGGCACATCGTCACAGCATTGCATTTGAGCCGATAACACACACTTTTATAAGATTATTATTACCTTTTGTGTTACTTCTGTAAACATGCACCTGCAGAATGTGAGGTCTTAATCCAAGAACATGATCTCACATGCAGTATTTCACAAGAATCTGACAAACTGCTAAAGGAACTCATCGTCATTAATGTATACTCTGCGGTTCTTATCTTGAATTTATTGGTACAAAAATATTAAACATACAAGTATCAAGCATCCAGCAGTCAAGTAGTTAAATTTTCATGTGAATTGTAAATAATAAGGACATTCATTTGATACCGGAAGTACAAGGACTAAAACAGCTAATCATCATTATATTAGGTTCAAATATCTGTGCTTGACAAATGTAGACGTTTTGTAGCTGGTCTACACAATATTACCTCTACATCTTTGTTAACTCTTCACCTATTCATAGGCAATAAATCATGACTTCTTAGTTAGGAAATAATGTATGTTACTTATATATTTATCAAAACACAAATAATTTGAAAGGTTTTCCTTCAAAAAAGGATACAATGAAAGACTATTTCATCCTTCAGTAACCATTTACTCTTTATAAAACCAGATCTTTGTAAGATCAGTTTGTAGTTTTTGTGTTTTATAGCCATAAACAGACGAGAAAGCCTGTGTATGACTGTGGCACAGCTCAGCTGTTGCCTTCAGTCCAGTAGATATCGTCAGAAGGCTCCAATCTCTGTGCCCCATGGCCTGTAGGGTTTAGACAGTGTAGAGGGGCTGGATGTGCCGAGAGCTGATGGTGCAACCAGAGGAAAAGCCCCAATGGATAGAGGGAAAGCCGACATGGAGGAGAGAGACGAAAGGAGGGGTGGCGAAATCTTGGATCCTGGCACAGTTAGAGTGAGTGAAAGCGACCCATTAGGAGGTACCCTCAGAGAATCTGTGAGGGGCATTACACTGAGACTGGATATTGAAGACACTTCAGAGGATGAGGACGATGATAGTGTAGAGGAGGAGGGTGGACTGCTGCTGCTTCTGGATGCAAGTGTCCTGCCCTGGGGGTGTAGCATGAGGTGCTGGTGTGGATGGGCTGATCCATAGGCAGAGCCCCAGGCTAAATGTTCAAGTCCAGTGTGCACCTCTCGCTGAGAAGCGTAGTTACTGAGGTGGGATACCAGGCGGATCCGGAGGGGGTCTGTGCTGTCCCGGCCCTCTATAATGCTAAGATAACGGGCTGTCTCTGCCAAGCACTCCCTGAAGCCCAGGCTGCGGTAGTCTTTAGCTAGAGCATAAGCCTCAAAGTAACCTAAAGAAGAAAAAAGACTCAGTCAGAGGAGAAACAAAATCTTAAAGGTGGAACAGTAGTATTTCGAGAGTTAGTACAGTGTTATTTACCTTTACCACCAGAAGCATGAAGCATCTTCAAATGGTCTACAGTCATTTGTAGAATTTCAGCTTTTTCCAATTTGGCTGACCCCTATAACAGAAAAAGTTAGAGGGGCCAAAAAAGAAGCTTGACATTTATTAGTATCTTAAAATTTGTGAAGAAATGAGGAAATTACCTGTTTCTCAAAGGCACTTGGCACCAATCTTCTTAGCTCTGACAGGCTGTTATTAATCCTGTCACGCCGCCTTTTCTCAATGATCTGCCAAACAAAAAGAACATGTAGTCTGGTCATAAATATGACACGGACAGAAGAAAAAACCAACAGCAACAGGTGAAATTGTGACACTTGATATGAAGAAAGACTGCCTTACCCCTCTACGTCTTTTCCTGGCTTGAACTTGTGTAGTTGTGGTTGGTGACATGGACCCATTTGTATCAATGAGGCTGAAAAAATACACTGAATAAATTAATAGGTTGGAGCTTGGACAAAGCATAGAAATAAAAAAACAAAAAAACAAAATGAAAATGTGCGTTATGAATTATTAAACCTACCTAGTCTCGTCGCCACTATCCTTCTCTACCTCCACATTGTCATCCAGGTCACTGTCCGACGAGCTGTAATTGTGACTTCGCTTCATTTTGCTTCTCAAACCAGCGAAGAAAGTGAGGTTAAGCTGAGAAGTGAGACCTCCCGGCGCGCAGTGAGAGCAGAGGGTCTGTGCGCATCACTTTAAAGTGAGAGCCGTTTCTGTTATGCTTATTTCCACACCGCGCCAAGGGGGCGTGGTAATGGGCGGGGCTGCAGAGAGGCTTAAACCTGGCAGAGTGCGAGCACGTCATGTAGGCTAGAAACCAGGGAGAAAAAAAACTTAATCTCTCAATTAAAAGAAAAAAGTCACTAATGCTTTAGATTTTTATTTTAAATCGTCTCTTCTCAGGTTTATTTAAATGAAAGTAAATTATGCAAATAAATAAGAAAGAAATACATTTTTTTTATTGTGATAATTGTGGTATGTTTTACTGTTATCAATAAAAAGTACAAAAAGATTCATGATGCTGCTAAAAGATTGCTTAACAGAATTTTCAAACATGCTTCTCAGTATAGAGAAACAGCATTCTTCGTTTGTCTGACTAGTGCACTCCTGGCCCGTTCTCCCCAGTTTCCTGCTGGGAGCCCATTTCATGTGCAACAGGTCTCATTGTAGCAAGAGCTCTCTCCTTCTACTGTGTTGTGAAGGACACATGGCCTATTAGCAGAGTGTGTTGTTCATTGTTTGCTGTCAGCTGTGTGGCTCCACAACAGCATTGATCAGCCGGGAGGCCCAACATTAAGCGGTCAGAGTTGCCAGGCTCTCCTTGGAAACCCCTTCTGAGCGTTCCCCCCTACTCAGTGCAAACAGGTCAACTGACTGGCACGGGGGCAGCTTCCCATGGAACTATTCATCCTGGATATAGTTGGAAAGAAAAGCAGAAATGTTTTTTTAATATATATATATAAAGCAAAGACATATTCAAATGCATCAGAGAACTTAGGGGTGGTCTCCAGAAAGTGTGATAATTTTGACCCAGCTAATTTAATTAGGTTAAAGGGCAAACTATATAAAACACACTTTCAATGTTTATATTAGAGCATGTAACACATCTCCTGGTTGTTTTTCATTTTTCATTGTAAATACATTAAGAGATATTCCCAATGAACGTCTATGAACGAGTCTTGTTTATACTAAATATCTATTGATAGTCTTACCAAATAACTTGAGCACCTACACAAAACATATCCAGGTTACCATACAACAGTACGGACGTCCCACAATAAAAAATAAAACAAATTATAGCACGTAGGACACAAATGAAACAAAGTCAAATGTTTGCTGATGTGTAGAACAGCTATGGAAAAAGACAGTACTTGATGACTCCTCCAACATGTCTAGGCCATCAGTGAGAGTGTGACGTCTTGCTGCTGCCTATACCAGTACCTTGAAGCGCAGCTGTTACTCTGCTGTGTCTCTCAGGTCAGTTGTTAACTGTGGTGTGGTGGGAGCTAGACAAGTGCGGATGAGAGAGAGCAACTGCGGGCCAACATGCTGTTCCCAGAATGTCAAAGGAGTTAGTGGTGACAGATACAATGTGCAAGCTCCAGTCATTGAGTTGACTGTGGATGAACCTTCACACCATCCCTGCCACATGCATAACCTCCCCTCGCTCTTGTCAACACACACTTTCACAAGAAATCATGACATTCTTTAGCGATTTCACGCATCTCCACAATACATTTTATAGTTTCCACACTTCCAAATCCCCTGTTAGTGAAGATACATCCTTTACATAATCCAAAGAATGAGCAGCTTCTCGTGTTAGACATAAATACAGATACCCAGCCTCGTCAATTTTAACATAGAGCCCCTGCATGCATCTTTAGAGTAATATCTGGTCATCAACTTGGTTTAAGATACCGTTATGGTGATTGTGGTCTACAGTGCAACACACAACTCTCCTCACACAGGACGGTCAAAGTTCCTCCCTTTGACCAAAAACCTCTGCATGGCATAATTTTGTTTTTCAGGCAATCTGGATTTACATTCTATGATCCTACTTTTCTGTGCATTTACCTGAGATCATTTGTAACTGATTGTCAAAGTTTCTTCATCACACACGTCTTCACATTTAGGCTATTAATTTGCGCTAAGGTTATTGTTGACCAGGATCCTCACCCTACCAGTTTGTAGTGCTAGGAAGCTAAGAGGTATAAGCAAGCATTTGTTTGAAACTGGCGTGTGCCCAGCTGCCTTCCTCAATCTTCCCTTAGGTTTCCCTTGGTGACTCTTTGTGTGCATCTATGGCAAGTGTATGTGTGTGTGTGTGTGTGTGTGTGTGTGTGTGTGTGTGTGTGTGTGTGTGTGTGTGTGTGTGTGTGTGTGTGTGTGTGAGTGTGTGTGTGTGAGTGAGTGTGTGTGTGTGTGTGTGAGTGTGTGTGTGTGTGTGAGTGTGTGTGTGTGGGCAAGTGCTTATATGTGTGTGACTGAGAGCGTGCAGCAGTGTTTCGGAGGTGCTGTTTCCCACAGCCTCGATCTAATTCTGTGGTAACTCAATCTCCGTGTGAGCGCTTCCCGGCGAGTGTTCTCCCACCCGTCGGCCGTCTCTCCCTGGCCGGCTGAGTGGCTGAGTGTGTCTGACAGAGGCCGACTCAGTCCCACTGGGCCCCCCTTTCCATGCTACTCCCTCCCATCAGGATTGATTTACTATGTCAACCGTTGGGGCTGTCAGCAGCAGCGACGCTTGCAGCCGTGCATGCATCCTGTGTGCACATCATTCTGATATACCTGTCATTCAGCACATGCTGGGGTAAAGCAACGTTTGCTGTGTATACTGTGTTCCCTTGACTAGAGAAAGGGACATGTTTGAACAGCAGTAGTCACTTTTTAAATGCCCTCATAACATTGCAGTATGTTTAAGAACTATTGTACATCATGCAAGACAGAAAACAGAAAATGCCACCCAAATAGCTTTTCTGTCTAAGGGAAACGTCTACAAGGCAGCTTCTATACAACAATGTTATCCTATGGGCCAAAGCTTCCTGTCTACTCCTTCAAGCTTCAGTCAGCACCCAGGCGCTATATTGGGCAGGGACCAGACCAGTCTCTCATTCACACTGTCTGACCGTAATACACCCTCCCTCTCATTCTTTACTTTCCTGTCTTTGTTGGTATTCATATTGGTTTTTGGATAGGTAAAGCTGGGGAGGATATGTTAACTTCCCTGTTTCTTTGTTTTGTTGAGATTAATAAAAATCTGTTCTCTAAGGAAACCCTTTTGGGGACTCTATGATCTCAGTATGATCTCAGAATGGGCTGGCAATTACAGGTTTCAATTGCAGGGTATGAAAGGTGTGATAGAAAGATCCAAACACTACTTTGAACTTTGATATGGAGTATCTTTTCTGCAAGTTTTAAAAAATAAGAGCGATTTGTGCCAAATTTGAGTAAATGTATCACATCACTTTTTACACATTAGTGCACACACCACAAACAATTGCATTGTTCAAAAGGTTTACTATACAGTCCATAACCAGTTAACTTGTGCAAGCGCACAAAGGAAGGAAGGTGGATCACAAGACTAGTTCCCAAATAAGCTCAACAGGAGACAGCATGTAATGTAAACTCTTTATGCCACACATTGTGCTGCCAAAGGAAAAAAAGCATTGTTTGTATATTGATGTGTGTGCTTGTGGTTACATGTTTGTGTGTTAAAATATAATGCTCAAATTACAACATATCAGTACATCATGTATAAACTATTAGTAAAAAGCAAACTTAACAACATCTCAATATTTAGTTTTATAGTAAGGAGGTTCAGCAGTTCTTCCTAGTACCTTGCTTGTGCTCACATTTAGAATAAAAGATTACAGAGTAGTATTTTAGTGATATTTTCACCAATAAAAAAAAATAACTACATTTGTTCTCACTGAATGCTCTGTGCCAGCTGTCTGCACTGGAGTAAGTACTGCGTTCCCAAGCTCCGACCTGTGGGAAAATCTGTTGTGGCCAGTAATTGATTCCGCCCTGCCAGCCCCATTACTCTCCAGTGCAGTCAAACTGCCAGTGATCTGCAGAAAGCCTGTAAGCATAGCCCCTTTATGCTCTCATATAAAAATGCTTCACAACCTAACCCAATTTTTGCTTCTTTTCTTATTGCTACACATCTTCATCCTATTTTTTGCATTCAAGATTTAGTCTTCTTTTGACTGTGTTTTACTCTATACTGATATGTGTTTATAAGTTTTTAATTGTTTAAGTGTTTATAATGATGTATAAAACATGGCGACAAGATTTCTATATCTGTATAAGTGTTTTGGCCACTGAGACAATTTCCTTCCCAGTATATATGAACAGTTGTAAGATTTATGTTATCATCTGTTGCCTACTGCCTCATACTTTTATTTGAAAACACTGTTGTTATTTTCTCTGTAATCCATACATGTCAAAATAAAGTTTTGCAGTTGGCATTTACATTCAACTAAAGAACATTCACACCTATTATCTGCATGAGCTTTCCCATTTTCTATAGCTGTATGTTTAATCAGACAAAGAAAATTTTGAACTGGCAGCAAAATTTAGAGAGCACTTGTCAACAAATGTGAGATTTTATAAATACTAATGATTTTTCTCTTTTACTGGAAGTACTGTATGTGGTTGTTATAATACCCTAATGTCATTAAATATTGAGTGCAGTGCATTGCTTAGCCACCTGTCACATTCTAACGCTTAACATATGTCTGAATGAAGGTAGGTTCAATTTAATCTTTAATTGGGGCTTTGTCCAGTACCTCTGCTCTTTACAAAGACACAGGGATAGATACGGGTTTTCTGACGACAACTTTAATAACTTCTTCAATTGATTACATGGGCGCTTTATGTTTGTATAATGATCATGGGACATAAAGAGAGACAGGAAAAAGAGACCCATACAAAATAATAACTCTATGTGACATGCAGAGGCTTTTGGGGCATCAAGCCAAATGAATTATTGAGGGTTCTCATGTCTTTGTCAAGCTTTATATAACTACCAGCTAAGGGGTGCACTTTCCCATGTTGTAAGGGGGCAAGAGGGCTTCTTCCAAGCACCGAGGCGGTTGTTTTTTCATAGAAGATCTAACCCACTGTTCAGGGATCTAAGAAAGCATAAAAGAGGAGCAGGGAATTGTACCGTATGTATCACTTTAGCTTCTGGTGACCCCCCACCCACTGAACTCTACAGTCAGTGACTCTACCCATGGGCAGTTTTCCCTCCACCGCTACATTCTGCATAGAACAAGTAGTGTCTCTGTGAGAGACCCTTTATAGCTCCACCTTCAGTGTGCTGCAAAGCAAAAGCCTTGGGCTCAGGGAGCATGTGGGATGAAGGGATAAGAGAGACCCATCAAAGCAAGAAACATGAAAAAGCTCCAAGCACACAAGCAAGAAGCACCTCTATGACCTCTGCCACACACATACACACTCCCGGGTGTGCAGTGTAGTGGGCGCCCAGTCTGGCCTCTGGGTTCCCCATCCAGTAACAGACTGAGGGCACATTGCTTAGGTCATGTGAGTCTCTCAGCAGATGTTTGAAACCTGCAATGAACTACAGCTATTAAATGCCCCCTGTTGGTGTGCAGTGGCAGTGGCTCACAGTTTAAACTTAGAACAGTGAAATTATAGAAGTTTTTAATTGGTTCATGAAGTGGATTATTGTAAATGTTAAAAGGTACATTGTTTCCCCTGATGTCAGATTTGCCATTGGTTGCTTTGGTAGTATTGAAGTCAAGACCACACTAACCAGGTCAAAGTGTAAAGATAAGACCAGTATTTTAAGGGATTGAGACCACCACCAATGACATGCAAGGGGTTAGTTCAATTCCAAAACAATATCAATACCTTGAAAAGTATTCTCAAGACAAGTACATGTTAAAGGATGCAACAACATTGAAAATAAGGAAAATAAAATCAGGTGTGACTTGATTTTTACCTGCTGGTATATAAGCTATATTTTTTTATGGAGCCATACTTGCAAACTACCACTTGGCATGAGCATCCTCTCTCCATTATTCATGAGTCCTCAGGTTGGACCCTGGGAACAAGTTGAGCGAGGCCCTGTGTCAATACGTAACACTGGCCACCACAATGGGATCTGCCTCCAACTACACTGTTGACAGACACTGGCACAAAGGAGCTGAAAGAGGTCCCCCTCCGTTCTCACACACACTGAAGAATGAGTCAGTGTGCTGCCGCTCGGGGCTGTGTTTGTACAGTATATACAGCTTTTGTCTATAGCCACTGTTCTCCCATCAATGGGGGCTGAAGTGTTGATGAAAACCATGAGGAAAAGACTTCTCTGTAGCTGCCAGAAAAGAGTTCATGTTCATTGGATCGGCTCTGTCTGCTTGATGCATCTGCATGTAGTCAGAAAACTGCCAGGCGAGAAAACAAGAAGTAATCGGCTTATTGGATTGGTAAATAGCATTCCATTATAAATCACAGCCCAACCCCTTTGACTACCACTTCTTGGTGTATGGAGATATCTAGTATTATAGTATTAGCCAGCTATGACACTGCATTATAATAAAGGACTAAAAGTAACAAACATGATTCCTTTTTTCTTGTATTTAAACAGAATAGAGCACAATATGAAAGTGCGGTAGTAGCACATAGCAAAAATGATTTGGCATCCTCCAAAAATGCATTGTTAGTTTGTCTAAAATATTGTCTAGTTGAAAGAAATCGCAACACTGTGTTAATCCCATCATAATATCATCTTTGGGAATTCCTGGCTACTACCGGAGGTATGTAATTCTGCTCATTGGCTTTTCAGGGGCGCCATCTATTGGTAAACATTAGCAACTATTTTCATGTTCACCTAATGATATAAAGTGTATATATATATATATATGTGTGTGTGTGTGTAAAAACTATATATCTCATTAGGTGAACATGAACATTGTTTCTATGTTTACCATGCATAGAAAATAGTATTGCCATAAGACCCTTGATTTAATGATTGTTTCAGTTCGTCAGATTGTATCCAATTCTACATTTCTCATATTTCACAATTAAAGTTTACCCTCACATAGGCCTACTACGTTTTGGGATCCCAAAGTAGCCCATTACTCTGCAAGAGTTGAAGCCATGGGGAGGGAGTGGGGGAGTCGACCCCATTGTATGGGCCGAGTCGAGCCACATTGACACACATTCATGTAATTAAAAGACACGCCCCTTAATTTGCTGATTTCCATGGAAACGCGTGATCCTCCTTACGATTGGTGGCTCAGAATCACGAACGTGCTTAAACTGGCTTCAAATAAGAAGTTTTCAGTAAAACTTGTCCCGCGCTTTGCCGCTGACGGAGGATACTAGTTGTCTTTGTACAAAAAACCTGACAAAAAATACTTCTCCATCATGGTTGAGCAGTTTGTTGGGACCTGGAAGCTTACTTCCAGCGAGAACTTTGACGAGTATATGAAGGCAATCGGTAGGCTTTCTATTTAAATTTACATTGTGTGTGTGTTTTGTGAACTTTGAGTTAAACTTTATTTGAGGTGACTGATTTTTCTCCCAATTTCAAACAAGTTAAATTTAAATTCTGAACTGTCTGCAGGTGTGGGCTTTGCCACTCGTCAAATGGGTAACATGGCAAAGCCTAACCTTGTGATCAGTGTGGATGCTGGGGTTGTTACAATAAAGGCACAGAGTACTCTGAAGAACCACGAGATCTCCTTCAAACTGAACGAGGAGTTTGACGAGACTACTGCCGACGACCGAAAGACCAAAGTGAGTTCACGTTTTTAACAGTTAAGGCTACCTAAACTTGCAGTAAAAGTTAAACTTTATTTTATTTTTTATAGACCATTTTTACATTTGAGAACGGCAAACTTATGCAAAAACAGACGTGGGATGGAAAAACTACCATACTTGAACGTGAGATTCAAGATGGAAAACTAACGGCTGTAAGTCAACTTCTTGATTACCTGCACATTGTAAGCACTAACTGTTTTGTGTCAGTGTAACTCTGAGGCTGTCTGTTTTCTTGACAGAAATGTGTCATGGATGATATTGTTGCACTAAGGACTTATGAGAAGGCGGCCTAAATCCTACCCGTTTACTTGTGGCGGATGCACTGATGCCAATTAAAATAAATCAAATCTGAACTAATGTGACTGGTTTTTGAGTGCTTAATGGGACAGCAGGTTTTTTGGGGCGTAATAAAGTGGCAATGGGAACAAATTACAATGAAGCAAGATTTGCAGCTTGTTACTCAAAAGCCTTTTGTTCTAACTGGTCCAATAAAGCAACCGGCTTATGGCAAGGGGTGGGTGAGTGCATTAGGCCAAAGCCCTGTGTGGGGTTAGGCCAGTGACTCCATTTGTGCCAATGACGCGTTCAAGCAAGTGAACATAATGTATTGTAATTAGGCTTTGAAAGACTTGCGTTGTGAAAAATTTCGAATGAATGAAACCCAGCATGGTGCGTAAGGAACGCCTAAATAACTTGTACATTAAGACTGGATGAGGCCCAATGCTCCACTTTATCCCTTGACTAACAAAACGTAGGGCTAAGCTTATCGGTTTCCCCAAGAGCAGAGGCATAGACGTGTCTAGGTTTATAATGTCATAACATGTAAAAGTATTCATACAGGCTATAAAATCTCGGTTATTGCAGCACATTTTAATACACAAATTACGATAAGGTCTACAAATACATTATACAGCGTATGAACAGTTGAGTATTTTTGACTTGAGTCTTGCTCTGAACAGTATCAGCTGCTGTTTTTTCCGTCGCTGTCAGACAAGAGGATGGTATTACGACCTAAAAACGGTCTACGTTATATTTTATATCGACGTAAAAATATGGTGTTATGCTCTTATAAAACCGCGCTGTCGTAATTTTAGTCTTTTTGACCAAATTAGTTATTTTGCACCTCACAGCCGTGGTTCTGGTAAACATACTGCATTATGGGAAACTTTCTCACTCCGTTTCAAGTGTGGTCCTCAAATATTACAAAGTATAATTCTACAACTGCACTCAACCTATTGACAGTCCAATGATTTGTAGTACCTAATGGAGGCATATTGAGTTGTCATTGATAGGTTATATAATTGGGTTGTTGGTTCATAATATAAACTTACTCCCTTGTTGTAGGCTACTCTCATTTCAGATTTGTCTCCGTAATGCTTCCCTCTAGTGGATTAACGATGTAGTTGTATTAAAAGGCAAATACAGTGTTCTAAGCGTTGTAGCAGTATCACGCAGTTTATTTTGCCCAGTAGGCTAGTTATTTAATAATTTCTTTAGATTTACACAGGCTGTATCTCTGTACGCTTACCGTCCAGTCGAAATGAACCGGAATGACGTCGTACGTGACAGGACGCAACCATCAAATATGGCGGACAAGGAAAACACAAACATGGGAGTCGACAAGGAAAAGAATAAACCCTTTTCTAATTCAGTTAAGCCTATTATTGATGAAGTTTTACAAAGAATAGGCAGCCAAAACAATGTGGAAAGCAAAACGGACGTCGTTGAAAGCTGTACCACCACGGAATATTGCGAAAAGCTTCAGGCGTGGATGTGGCAGTACTACACTGGATATGTGAACTGGCACAGTTGGCTTGCAGCGTCCGCCATGTACCCATATCATATGCAATTAGCCAACAGCACGTCGATTCCACATCTTGATTTGAACACACAGAACTGGTACAGCACCTCAGTTGGTTTCCATCTGTCACCATATTCACCTGCTGCTTCATTTTCAAACAGTCGCGCAGGGAACGCTGCTCCCGGGGCTGCAGTGCCCACACAGCCACAGCAGCATCCGCAGGAAAATGGAAACGCGCAGAGACCAGGTAAATGATTGTCCTGATGGTAACTATTTATCTTAATTAGAGAAGATCAATTTAACAGCTTGACAGTGTGCTCATAAAGACGTCTCCCAGATGTGTACAGTGATTAAAATAGTTATGGTATTTGTAGTAGATCTGTGGAATCAATTTATCCAGCTTATGTCTGAAATTTGGTTGCTGTGAAACTTTTTCAGGCCGAGAGTACAGTATTCCCTCACCTTTACAAAGACTCCTTGCTGAAATGGTGGATTTTTTCATTTTGTTTTTCATCAAAGCGACAATAATCATCAGTATTATGCACTTAAGTGGAATCAAGTGAGTATTTGGCAAGTATTTGTCCAGACACACACTGAGCTTTTTCATTATTGAGAAAATATAACACAGACCTATGTTCCCTCATTCAGGGATGTTTCCAAATTTGCCATGCATTTCATTGTGGAAGAAATAGATGAGGACACATCCATGGAAGAGCTACAGAAAATGATGTTGGTTGCACTTGTTTACCGGATATTAGTTTGCTTTTATGAGGTAAGACCAATTCCTGTTTTTCATACAGGACAAGTAACTTGTCTTTCAAATTGTTTGTTCTTTCTGCTGTTCTTTTCATAGATTGTGTGCATTTGGGGAGCGGGTGGTGCCACTCCGGGGAAGTTTCTTGTTGGACTAAGAGTTGTTACATGTGACTCCTCAGTGCTGGTTCAGCCCAACAGAGTGTTTGTTGTACCAGCAACCAATGTGTCTCTTTCGGCGTGAGTAAATCTATCACTTTCAGCTTTCAGTTTTTGCCTAGAAAATTCTGCGGGTCACTCACTGAGCCACCTTACTATGTCATTGGTTTGTTTACAGATCAACCGTTCGAGCCTTGAACAAAAACTTTTCAATTGCCTTCTTTTTCCCAGCCTTCATCACCCTGCTCTTCTTCCAGCACAACAGGACTGTGTATGACATGGTAGCTGGTACTATTGTTGTTAAGCGCTCCAGGGCAAGATGACCAGGAACGACCAAAGAAGATCCTTCAAGCATTGCTGTGACATCATTTTAAATGCCCCCCAGTATGTGGCATTGTCAGACAAAGGTGTTTTATTTAATATGCTTCAGTATGAAATGAACTTTTGGAATTCTCTAAACCTGGATTTGGTTGAACAGTGTTGCTGCATGTTCTGCTTTCAGATTTAAAAAATAAATGGTATATGCTACAATTGTATTATTACAGCAATTCCCATTAAATTTTTATCACGTTAAAAAAAGTTTAACTCAGTGTTTGAAAGTTAATAATTATATTTTTTATTAAAAAACAAATGTGGTAAATATTTTTTTTGTATGCAAACTATTAAAATGATTTGGGGCTGAAAAGTTAACCATATTGCTTTAAACTGTTTTTTGTTGCATTTGTGGGACATAATGTGTTATTTATAACTGGTTATCCACTTTACTATTAAAGGTAAATCAAACCAATCAATCACTTAAAGCAGTTTGTTTTTGTGATAAAATGGTTCTTAAAGGTTTTGATTTGCTATAAAAAAGTCTGTTACTTTCAAAATATTTCATATTAAAACACATGTTAGTACCAAAACCCTTATTCACAAAGATTCAACAAGTAGCTTCCTGTAACATAACAATCTTGCAAAATGTCAAGCTAATTTTTTTTTTTTTTGTTGTTTTTTGTTTTTTACATATCACATACATTTGTCTGTTCAAGGTCCCATTGTTGGCAAGTGTTGACATGATGGTTGTGGTAGGCCCACTAAGTGGCAACTTCAGTTAACAGCCACAGATGGTACTCCCAGATTATAGAGCCAGCACCCCTCTGCTGCTGCATGCCCATCCCATTACTGAAGGCAGTATAATATATCTTAGTTGTAGTCCTCAACTGAGAAGTAGAAAAATGTGAGCTGAAACTAGCCATTTACTATTTTAAATCCATTTAATCTTTTTTTGTAAAATGCTTCTGTCAATGTGCTCTGGTTGCAATCCAAAGAAAAAAATCAAGGGAACAAGTACTAGAATAATCCATGAAATACTACAATATGCTCCGATTTCTTTTGAGTTTACAAATTGATAGCAGTTTTAAGGTTTTAATTTGTTGTACATTAAGGCATTTTGTGACCCAAAATAAGAATTCATACATCTTTTCTATATCTGTCAATGATGGACATAACACTTGGTTTCTTAAAAAAAAAAAAAAATTAGAAGCAGTAGGTTTTGTGTCTGTTTGATGCTGGCTTTGAAAATCAAGTTTCCTGCTGCCACATGGCATGTCATACGGTGACAAGTTGGTGTGGTGTGCAGCTTGAGCTTCTGCCACACTATGCCACTATTGCTTCTATGAAAGCAAGTCATCTACTGGTTGGTAATTTTCTCAAGGGATCCGTTGTTGAAAATTAAACCTTTTGACTGATCAGTAAAATGTGATTATTGTCTGGGGGAGAACAGGGGAACATTTACTTTTAAAAGATTTAGGGTAAATGATATGAGAAGCTAATAGTGATGCATTGTGATTAAACTGTGCCTTTTGATTGACAGTCAATTACAAAGTTAAAACATTATGCAAGAAGTGATTTTATCTGGAACCAAAGGAGAGAGTACAGTTAATGCATTTTTTTTGTTAAATATTGTGATGCCTATGCAAAAGTTACATTTTATTATATTAAAATATATGTTTAAAAGAGAGGGTGAGCAAAATGGAATCACTCTCACGTGCCTTCTCTGGATCCGTTCCACATTGGTGGATTGATCTACCTCCTCCTACAAGATCAGTAGATTCTGTAAACTTCCTATCCTTAGCTTTGTATACTGTGTTTAACTGATTAGTTTTTGGTGCACTTATGCTTTTTGATACTTTGTGTTGTCAAAATTGCTTCCATGCTTTTTCTCATTTGTAAGTTGCTTTGGATAAAAGCGTCTGCTAAATGACTAAATGTAAATGTAAAAATGGCTGCCTGGTTGTTGGTCAAAGTATTATTTTAACATGAAATAGAGAAAAACATGTTGTCAGTTAAAACCCGTATACACTGTTACGCTCACTTTTATACTTCACTAAGGAAATTAATTGAAAAGCTACTGCTGAATTCATTTACTATAGCAACTGCTGCAGGGTGTACGATGTAATGCATGCAAGGAACACCCTCACAATAATTCAGACGACACAAATGACATGAGTCTGCCCTAAACGTAACCCAAATCATCCAAGTGATATATTGATAACATGTCATGTGACATTAAAGTAAAGTGAGAAAGAATTAAAATAATTTCAATTTTCACTGCTCAAAGTGTAAAATGTGGGTGGCCACACTGATGAATGTGTGGAAAGTAGAAGTGATCTAACAACCACAGTTTTTATATGTAATATGTAATATGTTAAATGTTTTATAACAGAACTGATTGCGTTTTCTTCTATGTAGGCTTATAATTTAAATAAAAGTAAATGGACATTCCCAAAAGAACATGAAGCAATACAAGCTCAAATGCTGCCCTCTGTTGTGTGGTATTGAAACTGCATTATAGTTGGTGGGAGGAGGTTTAACAGAGGTCACTGAGGTCATTTTAGTTATACCTGAATATCATTGGAAAAACAATGACCATAAATGTAATAAGATTTTTTTTTGCATTGTTACCTTATTGTGTTCTGCTATGAAAATAATCTTTTGTAAAAACTAATTATAAATATTTTGGAACTATGGTTAATAGTCATCAGTAACTATCCTTTTTGACAGCATTCACAATTTGTGACATGTGTGTAATTCTTTTCTTTTGATTCTTGTGTTTAAACAAGCACTTTCTTTGGTAGCTTCAATTCTCCCCCACAAATCACTCCCACCCAATCCTTTCCTTGCCTAAACTCTGTTCTGGTGATGTGCGTAAGCAGTGCTTGCTATTTTCAGCTGAATGAAGCAACTATTGGATATTAGTGTCTGAATCAAATCTGTTTTGTTCGGCTGAATTTAGTCAAAACATGCACAGTGTACAATACCATCCTACAGTAAAACCACTATTTAACCACTTACCTTAACAGGTTGATATTTTATTTTGTAAGTTACTCTTCCAAGCAGTCATGTAGATTCAATAAATAATTTATGGCCTACACTTACTCTACGTCTTGTGTTGCTAAACATAATAAATAAATAAACAACAAAAATGGTTTATCTGATGTAAAGCTACTTAGTTCTGGGTTACATCACATGTAATTTTTTGCAATGGCTGTGTATCAAGTAGTGTCCCTCGTCTGCAGTTGGTGCAGCTTAGTGCTTATAAATCATAGCTTATACAGACAATGCAGAAGAGAATCCCGTTTCACCTGATTGATTTGCCCAGTATAATTACTTGTTGGATTCATTGGCTTTCAAAAGGTCCTTCCTAATGTGTCATGCTACACCACGATTTAGCCACAGCCTGTTGCCAACCATCTTTCTTAATGGGGACTAGAGACTGTGGAGCTGCCCTGTTGCCATGGCAGCAGCGCTTTCTCATTCTCCCCACATAGCGTGGAGCGCGCACGTCGTTTTCCGTTTACGGGTACGCGCGCCGTAGTTGAAAACAGAGGTGGTGCTTGACCGATACTTGCTTGACCCAGACCCATAGTCTTCTGTGTCCTGATCCGATACGACAAAAAGTCTGTCTCTAAGCCCTCCATAGTCAGTCCATTATCTAATGCATATAGTATTTTCATTATCTTCTCTCCACATTTTCAAAGCAAACGCTAACTTGCTAATATTAGCCACGAAGAAACTTAAAAACAAGTATTAAATGACTGGAGAGTAGTGTAGTAGCCACGGGGAAGGCTGTTTCCACGTGTTACTGTTAGTGTCGCGTTTGCTTCCATGTGTTTATAACATGTCTGGACATGTTTTAAAGATTAGAGGAGGCTCACTTCGAGACGTCTACAGCGAAGATGCACAAGAGACTGTTGGTCATGGGTCTATCGGAATACATTTTACATTAAGGTAAATAACCGATTTTTGTTTATGTTGGATAAGGTTAACACGTTTGCACTGAATGTTATTTTTGCAAAACATCACAGTCAAGGTGAAGCAGTATAAACGGCAGGCTTTCAGTTGAGTGTGGTGCTTAAGGCCACTTTGTATTTATTTATTCATTTTATTTAGTTTTCTTGCATGGAAGAACAGGTGATGTGTAAAGACTTGTTGAAGGATATGTGTTCATACACGTTTAGCTAGTGGACTATTACAATACAAATCTAAAACAACAATTAAGGGGGCTTATATTTAAATAAGTGCACGACACAGTAGCTTACAGTTTATTACATTTAAATGTTGTTCTCCTAAACCAAACTTTAGAACAACAATCTCTTTAGGAAATCCCATGACTAGAAAAGCAGGTTGGTCCACAATAATCACTATTAGATAATAATAAGTAGGATTGGATAAACAATGAACAGAAATTTCCTGTGCTCTCTCCCTGATTTGGAAGTATCTGTTCTTTTTTGTTTCTTAATGGTTCTCTACACAGTCTCAATGTTGCTTTCCATGTGTAGCCTGATTTTTAGATTCTCACAGAAAACCAGGTTCTGCTATTTTTGCTTACTTGGCTGACATTAATTCTGACTTCCAATCTAGTGAGCCAATTCAAACCAGGGAAACCACCAATGTATACAGTCATATGCTTTACGGTGGGATTCAGCTCTGTTCTATTCGTTTTCATGCCCTTTATTTTCTAAAGTTTGTAAAAAAGTAAAGTAAAAATGTAAAGTAAAGTTACATGAGTTTGAGAGCTCCACGTAGTTAGAAGTAGAAGGAGTTGGAGTTAAAATATGTAGATTAAATTTAACAAAAACAAAAGCTATCTATATACATATTTATAAAGTAAAGGTGGGAGAAAAAAATGGACATTGCACAGTATCCTGGGTTATTGTTACACATGTGAATTATTAAGTCTCACTTTAGCAGGTAGAAAGGACCTGCGGTAGCACTGCTTCCTGCACTGAGGGTGTCACTAAAAGAGCTGCTCAGAGCCTCCACAGTTTGATGCAAATGGTGAGAGCCGTTGTCTCTTATGGATGTCAGCTTGGCCGACATCCTCCTTTCACCCACTTCTTCAATCGGGTCCAGCAGACAGCCCAGGACAGAGCTGTTGAGTCTCTTCCTGTCCTGGTCTGGGGAAGAAACGTGGGAGGCCTTGGGATCTGGAGGATGGCAGGTTGCTTTACACTGTTGCTCTACAGCTGTGGAGAAGCTGCGTTTAGAATAGTAGAGCGGCTCATGGGGCAGATTAGGAGGAGATTTGTCTCTACCGGGACAACACATAAAAATGAATGAAGCAGTGCATTAAAACAGCTTTGATGTGCTGCTAACACGCAGGACAGATTAATCCATGATTTTTGTGTGTGTGCTTTTGCATCAGTTAGTGCTGTCAGTGCCCTATGCATTGCACATACCATTGTAAATATCCCACAGATATTCACAACTATGCAGCATTTCTGAGCAAACCCTTTCCTGAATCTGCTGTTCACTTGCTCCCTCCCTCACCCTTAGTCTGTTGCGCCCTCCCCCTCCCTTCCTCTCTCTGTGAGCGTAGTCTGGGCGCTGAGCCAAGTAGAGTGTGTTTTTTTTGAATGAATACCTGATGCGGCTGATGAGGCTGGCTGGGGGAGGAGCTGTCAGTGGAGTACTGAGAGAGAAAGAAAGGGGAGGGAAGCAGAGAGAGGGAGAGAGCGAAGTAGTCAGGCAGAGAAGGAGCTGGCGGTCTGGTGGCCTTGCATAACACGTATTGGAGCAGCCTCACGCGCAGGACTTGGTGTGAGCTTTAGCAATTGAGGAACCTCCTTTTACGGCCATCCCGTTGCAGGAGAAGAATTAACTAGGCTACTAAACCTGACTCTAGAGAGGAAGCCAGAGGTGCAGTAGCAACAACACTGGCACTGGACTACAGAGCAGCACAAAGGAGAGATTCAGGAAGAGTACTTGGAAACACATACAACACATACACATTACGCACTAATGCACACCCCGGGAGGCAGGAAGAATCCTTGGACATGCTCTGCAAGCAGTGGCTGTGGAGAGACGGGTGAGCTATTCTTAGTACTCCAACTGGAGGAGGGGAGGAGGGGATTGTCTTTTTTCTTCTTGATTTGTGGCATAGTAGTATTTTCTGCCCTGCTACTACACTCTGTGCACTCTTGGTGTCATTCTAAAGCCCCCTGAGTCTACAGTCACAGCATCTTTCTGGAGCCACAGCTGTAGGATTCAACAACAGGAGCCCAGCTTTATGTTTAAGGTGTTTGCAAAGAGGGACATTTGCAGATACACTTTGTGATCTGTGTGTGTCGAGCAGTGATGCAGAACTCTGGAGTCATTGTGAAGACAAACAGCCTGAACCTGCTGCCTGTTCTTACTGTCTGCTTTAGTCTGCTGCACGGTTGGTCCGCCTTTTAAAGGGATACATGCTGCTGTTGTACTGAAAAGGGGCATTAAAATAGCTCTTTTGGGTGTTAGGAAAAGCTATGCACTGTATTGATCTTCTCTGTGCTTGAAGCAGCTATGTTTGTCATGGGATTGAGGTGAGATCATGTTTATATGTAGTGTACCACACGTTTATGCATGCACTAACTGTTTTTCACTGTACCTCAATGCTAGAGCTCACATTGATAACGAAGTTTTTGTTTTCTAAATATAGCTGTTTGCTGTGCAGTGTATCCAGAATGTATCCTTTACTCTTCTGGCAGTATATGATATAACAGCACTGACAACATGTTTAAAATCCCCGAGTTGTTTACATAGAAACATGATCGCAGGACAATGTAGCTAAACCAGTAAATAATTTGGTTGCCTTGGTATTGGTTTTGTGGCTCATCCTGCCGCAGAGGAATTATACTTAATAAGATGTGGCTAAATGTGACCAGTAATATTAAGAGAAATTATGGGGGTCTGGTGGAGGTGGGTGTTTTAAAAAAAGAACAATATAGTTCAATTGGGGGGCGTCTCACCTGGAGATTGAATGAAACCACCGTCTTATTTGCACTCCAAGACACACATGGCTACACAAACCTATTTCTGTGCAGCTTTTTTTGTGTGGGAGTATGAAAGAGGATCACATGCAAGGCTGACTCTATCACTCTGAGTTGAAAAGCATCAGTGTGATGAGCTGAACAGAGAGTGGCCTGTCTCCTCCTCCGCTGTCGTTTCTTCATATGTATCTCAGAGGTGACAGTCCTGAGCCAGGGAACTGATTCAGGGGGTCCTTGTGTTGTCTGGTCATGTCTCCAAAGCCCACCTTTGTTCTCCCCTTTATAACATTGGCTGTGTTTATTAGTGTCACTGCTCTAATAATAGACTGATACTGGTACATCTAAAAAGGCTAAGCTGTGTGTGTGGCCATTTTGCATTATGGACTGGTTTGTCTAGGTCAAATGAGGAAAGGCACTTTTAGGAGCATCTGCTATGTGTGTTTTTGTAGAATTTGAACATGAAAACACACTGGCTCCATCTACCAGAAGAGCTTTAACTGCGCTCCATAGATTGTACTAGTGCTTCAGAAGTGATGTCATTACAGTGTAGACACAATATCGCTGAGGTGGGGTTGTTGCCACTGAGCGATGCTGCACAGCGTAGCTCAGGCTGTAGCAGTGGCTGTGTTTCTGATTGGGAAACTCTCAGCGAGGTGGGGGCTACGGCGCTCTGATGCTGCAGGCAATGCTCAATGTGGGTCAGGAGAAGCAGTACTCTGTTTCCCCTGTTTTCCTTTCTCCTATTGTTTCTCAATTTTAACATTCCTTTTTTTTTCTTTTTTTTTTTTTACTTTAAATCATCTCTCTTTTTACATCTGTCCTTTCCCCTTCACTGCCTTTCCTTTGTTTACTTAGAACTGTGATGTTTTTATTATTGATTCCTATCCACCCCCTCAATCTTATCCCTGTGTTTTTCTTCAGCTCAGATGCTGTCTTGTGAGAAAAATGCATTGAGGTTCAGCTACTTGTAAATACTGTGACCTTGACTACACCATCTATAAAGGTGGAAGGGTCTAAGTGACCAACGTCGACCACTGTGGGTTTATGTAACATGTCTGTTGCCGCAGCTTTAGGGAACCTCCACTATCTTATGACAGTTTAGTGTTGTCAAATAACCCCCCTGCTTGGAATAGATTGTAGGCTGAGAACAATGAATGGATAAATGTGTGTTATAGTTCATTTCTGTGGTGCCTCTGGGTAATGAACAACTCAGAGTCCAGTGACCTAGAGATAAGCCTGCAGAAAAAAAACATTCAATCTGAAAAAAAAATTTCCTAATCACATATTGCTTTATTTTGTCAGAGATTTACTGTCTGCATTCACACTAATGTACACACTCCACTATACTCCATTATTGTTAATGCAGCTTTACATCCAGAGAGATAGTACTAGTAGTTTTTACATAGCTTTATTTATTTTTATTAATCATTCATTGTCATTGTGCTCATTGCAGTTATCTTCCTCCATGAAAACCAAAGAGTGCCAAGTGGTTCATTGTTGATTGCTACTTCCTTAAACTTTGAAAAAGCACTCTAAGAGGCTTGGAGGAAGGCTATTGTATAAACATTTAAGTGATTGCCCATTTTCCAGAATGTACAGTAATAGAACCTGGGTCAGTATTGTTGTGCCCCTGACCCCAAGTCCCATACTGAAGGTAGTTGTTGTACAGAAGTCCCACTGACTCAACACAGGGCTTGTAAGTGTTGAATTATAAAGACCAAACCATAAGCTCCCCTGAGGCAGCTGAGTTTTTGTTATCAAACTGCTTTATTATACATAAACCTGCAGCATGAGACCCAGCTAGTGGCAACTCACTCACTCCGTAGTGTGCACTTGTCTTGTACACCTTATAATGCACACACACAACAACAAACACATAAAGCATTAAAGTGTTATAGAACTATATGTTGTTTGCACCAGTGGGTCATACTTCATTTTAGACATCAAAGCGGAAAGCTGTGGCTCCCGGATGCCTTCCTCCAAGAAACAATTTAGAAGGGTTTCTTTTGCTTACACAGAGTGACCTATGTGCTGCGTAGGACACTAAGGTAACACCAGATGCCTCCTCGTGGTCAAACAAAGAATAGCATCTAAAACATTTTATAGGGGATATTTTGTTGTTTTGCATACTCCTGCGAAGAAAGCTAGTTTATAATTTTTTACTTTAATCATTGTGCATTTTAAAACTTCAGTGTAGTAAATACAAAGACTGTACAAAGCTGCTTCATTTAGGCAAAATTGACAAAATGTCAAAAATATGTTTACATTTTAAAGCTATTTCTGACTCTATTTTTGTTCTTATTCTCTAGATTCCTTTTGCCATTGTGGAGGAGATAGACCAGCCAGAGATGATTCCTCATGAAGTGTATAGAGCTCATTTTGTGAGCTGGAGTGACTGCATTGTTTCTAGTCCGGCAACTGTCCACCTGTGAGCACATTCAAAACCAGATTCACACTGCACTAGAAATAAACTGGCTTCTGCACATAACCTGTGAGTGAAAAAGAGAGAAACACAGCCAATTCAGAGGAGCTCTATTCCTTAACATCTCATAACTTCTTTGGCACAATGAAATCTAACCAAGAGCGGAGTAATGGATGCTTGCCCCCAAAGAAGCGTGAAATCCTGGCTCTGGAGCAAAGGCCTGTTGTTGTAGCTGCAGCAACACCTCCAGCTGCAGTGGTAGCTGAAAGCCTACACACCGAGAATCTAGCATGGCTGGCGAGTGTTGCAAGTGAACGGTGCAAATCCAGAGACTCAGAAAGCCCCAGATGTCCCATCTCCTCTGCCTCTTTATCTTCTCCTTCCTCATCAATCTCCTCAGCCACTGCTTTAACTGCAGTTCCACTGGCCTCTCTACCCACAGTTTATCCCACAGCGCTTCCACAACAGGCTGGGGCTATTCACTTGGCTCAGTTAGGGCCTAATGTCCAGTTCATCAGCTCCGGGCCTTACGCTGGCTACATATCCTCTCACATCATTTCCACAAATGCTAGCTCTATGCCTAATAGCTCCGTGGGGCAGCGTTCTCAACTGGATGGATACACCACTGCTCTCATCTCTCCAAACTCCAAAGCAGAGCCACAGTTTCAGATGGGCCTCACTCCCTCTGACCTTACCCCTGTTTCTCTGTGTAACACACCCCAAGTCACCAGCCAATACTTCCATCTGGACAGCAGAGCTCCTCTGACAGTCAGTGGAAATACTGTCACCTCACCCACAGCTCACCTTCAGCTCCACCCGCACACTGCAGTACTCCCTCAAACTCTCACTCTGGCCCCCTCCCAGCTGGTTGTTCAATATACAGATGGTTTGGCGGCAAAGAAACTTGAGGGTCAGGGTAAGGGGATACTGAATGGGGAATTGGAAGTGGTCAAGCACGCTAAAGCCTCTAGTCAGCAAATGAACCATCAGCCGGTCCAGAGTTACGAGGCCAGACACATCCTTCTGCCGGCAGACTATGGCCAGAACCCTTCAGGGCTCCAGACCTCTCTTCTACTGGTGGCCCAGCCCAACCATGGAGCTGAGCATGAATTAAACAAGATCTCTATAGTCCAGACTGAGAAGGGAGGCATCTGTTTAGGGAAACCAATGGCCAGGACATCCTCCTTTACCCCCTTCTCTTCCTCAGAGGTGGGGAAATCTGTTACCCCTCATGCAGTCATCCAAACCACACTACCCACTGAGGAGCTGCCAGCAAATCTCTATTCCACCACACAGCCTCCAATCATTGGCTACATTACCAGTGCAAACCAGCATGGTGTTAGCTACCACACAGCCGTTCCCCAGCATGTTGTCATCCCAAGTGGACAGTCGCTTCTCATTCCAGTCAGTGGCGCCAATAATGGTACAGATATGGAGGTTAGTCGTACTGTAAGTGCCCTGACTGCTACAACTACTCAACAGATATCCACTGCCATGCCACATGCCTATCTGGCCACAGCTCTGTCTAAGTGTGAGGCACTTGGACCAGATGGACCTCAGCATTCACCCGCTGTGGCCCAGGCCCCTGCGCTGCCAACCCTGCCCTCAAACCCGGCTCCCTCTCCAGCACCCTCTCCGGCCCCTGTTTCTATCCATGCCTCACCCTCCATCTCCTCTCCCTCCTCCCCCGTGGCCCTCCCTCCATTCTTCATGCGAGGCTCCATCATACAGCTGGCCGATGGGGAGCTGAAACGGGTCGAGGACCTGAAGACGGAGGACTTTATTCAAAGCGCTGAGATTAGCAGTGAGCTCAAGATTGACTCCAGCACTGTTGAACGTATTGACAGTGGACAAACGCCTAATGCTGTGGTCATACAGTTTTCTGTGGGAGAGCTAAAAGCACAGGTAATTATTCAGTTATGCCTACTCATGAGAATGATTTATAATTTTGTTGTGGCTTTTTGGGTTAAGTACAATGTTTACTTTATTTCATTATATTTTAGCTTTCAATTACTGTGTATTTTTCAACATTGCTCTGTTTCTGTTCTAGGTTTGTGTCGAGGTATTGGTGGAGTATCCTTTCTTTGTCTTTGGCCAGGGCTGGTCGTCTTGCTGCCCTGACAGGACCACTGAGCTGTTTGAGCTGTCCTGTGCTAAACTGTGTGTGGGCGATGTGTGTGTGTCGCTCACCCTTCGAGGCCTAAGGAACGGTTCAGTATCAGAAGGCCAGATGTTGGGTACAAAACTGAAGAACACAGACCTCCCTCACTCCTGTCCCACCATAGATCTCACTGTAAGGAACAGTTTGAGCCCCAGCGCTGCAGGCAGAGATTCTGTCCCCATCGATACACACAGACCAGTGGGGGAGCAGGGACTAGGACCTGAAATAGAGCCACCACCGCTTGGGGATGGGGTATACAGAGCAGGACCGGTGCTGGGGGTTATTGGAAGCAGATATATAAGAGAAGAAGTGGTTACAACAGACACAATAAGTGCTATAAGACCAATTGTCCGGAAGAGACGCTGGTCGGCTCCAGAGAGAGACCAGACAGAGAGAGTGGAAGACGAGCCTCCTCTCACTCTGCCCAAACCCTCCTTCATCCCTCATGAGGTTAAAATCAGCATAGAGGGCCACTCAAGTGCAGGGAGTGAACGGTGCTCGAGCAAAAGAGTGGACTGTTGAATTGTTAAAATTTAATGGCCTGTAGTTTGCTTTATTTTCAAACATTTTCTTTCCCTTCTATCCCAAACTACTGTAATATAGACTAAGTTTACACACTACTTACATACCTTTCTTTCACATAAGTCTAGTATTGTTGGTGAAATATAATGGAGCAACTCAAATCAGAGGAATTACACTCGAGATCAGTGCAATCAATGCTAAAATAAAAGCAGCATGAATGTTGAGTGTGAATGGCACTTGAGTTATGGAGAGACACTGAACTTGCATATCACCTGTCGTAAGCGGGATGTCATGTGGCTTGCACTTTGTAGACCAGCTAACCATTCCTCTACAAGCACAGACTTGATGTCGGCAGACAGTGAGCTTATGAATAGTGGAATTGGAGAAAACTTTTTGTGACAGTGCTCAGTCACAAAGGCCTCAGCTGTCAATTCATCTGAAGAAGTTCTTTCTTTTCTTTCCATTACACATGTGTGAGTTACTGCCTCGTCCGGCGTGGTGTGTATGCTTGTCTGTCTTTTTATGTAGCTGTTTGCAGTCAGACAGATCGGAGAACCAGGTGCCTGTGGCTACTGTCTCCGGCCAGCAAACACCCCAACATGAGAGTGATGAATGTAAACCACAAGATTGTTCTCTCTACTGGTTTGACGCAAATGAGAAGTAAATGCTGGGAATTTAAAACTGCATATCCTCAGTCAAATGTTTTTATCCTCAGTAAAAGTATATGTGTGACACCAATTTATAGTCAGATTTCAGCCGCGGACGCAGCGATTAAATCATTAAACTGAAGTAGAAATATTTTTTCTCCTTACCTCTGAATTTATCTTATTTAGTTGGACTGGGTTTTACTGCAATATACCATGTACTGTAGGTCGCTCTATTCAAAAATTATTGTTTGACTTATGAAGAGATATGGTTAACTACTAATTCTTATCCTTTCTTTACAGTCGCTATGGCCTTAGATAAATTGTTTGTACAGTAACTATTAACAGGACATTGTTTTAAGTTTTTAACATAACTTTAACATCCTCAAACGACTAGGTCAAACCTATATCAGCGATTTGCTTTTCATATACACATTGTAATGAAAAATATTTTTTTTCACTAAGTAGAGTAGTGCCAAAAGTCCCTCTACAGTTCATACTCAGGAACAGTGTGAATCTGTGTGTGCGTGTGTGAGAGAGACAATGTTACAATGTTTTTGTGTGTTTTCTGAGCAGCAGCACTTTGATAAAGCATTCAGTGGTAGAGAATTATAGTAAAGTGGCAGCAATGTCTTGTTCCTCAACTCTTAGACTGTTTCAAATCACTTTACCACTATGTCCTGCAGGTTCATCTCATGAGTCTAAACATTATATACTAAGGCAGGGAATGTAAACACATATTTGGCAAACTATTCTTTATTTTTGATGACCGATAGAGCTACTTTTCAGAAAGAAAGAAAGAAAGAAAGAAAGTAAGAGGAGAATTTGTAGAGTTAACTAGCCAGCTAGTGTTGATCTTGTACAGTTAATTGTGTATTAGAAAATGTACAGTGTTTGTATAGGTATTCTAACCCTTATGTAGCCTGTGTACTGTGTGTCACAGTGACTCCTTCAATCATTCCCTCCGATCACCATGCACAAATCAAGTGAGATCTGCACTGGTTTGTGTCAAACATTGATGGCATTTTCATGAATCATTTTATATCATTTTAGAAACATAATCATTTAAAATATGGCCTCTTGGTAATTGAGAAAAATAAAATTATTTTAATATTAACGAAAATATCTCAATTTAACCGTTAAACTTTTTTTTGCTATGTGTTTTATTGTAAACCAGACTGTTCTCCTGTTTGTGTCCGACTGCTCAGGCTAAACACTGCCCAGTGACTGTTCTCATCTGAAACAATGTTATTATAAAGTAAAGCTATTGCCTCATTATTCTGTCTCTTCTCTGTTGTGACCCAGACCTGTTTATAAAGTTAGATTGTCCCACAATTGAAATTACACACACATTTATGAAAAGTAGGGTGGATGTTTAAAAGCTTTGCACACACAAGAAAGATAATTAGAACAGGACAAATGAATGGAAACACAGTGTAACTAAAATTAGGTTCTCTGCAGAAATAAATTCTGCTGTGTTAAATCTATACTTTTAAATAAAGATGGAGAATGCCACTCTTTTTGATAGTGAGCTATGGAATTGCACTTTGACATATATGTGGGAAAGAGGGGTTGTTAAGTAATGTACAGCATGTCTGAGAAAGCCTACACACACACACACACACACACACACACACACACACACACACACACACACACACACACACACACACACACACACACACACAGTGCAGCATCTCAGTGATTTGTAAATAGCCAAAGTCTTCCATTCTAATGTTTGTATGACTTTGTTGCTGATGGATACAGCAAACACTGATCCTTGTGTACAGACCATCAAAGTGAAGTTGATTTTCAAAATTGTATCAATGTTTATTTGACAAAATATTGCCTCACCCCAAAATGTTTTCCTTTCACCAGCTCAGCCCATCTTGGGAGTAAAAGACTTTGAAAATATGATTTTGTAATTGGGGTCTGTTTATCAGATAAATCTCAACTAAAACGTGTTCTACTGTTCAACGTACAGTATGTTGTAAGTATCAGTGTTCCCTAACTTTGATGGTGTCAAGGTTTACTAGTCAGAAACTGTCAAATCTTTTCTTCAAATGTTTGGTTTTGATCAAATATATTACAATAAATAAAGAGTATAAAGAAAATATTCTGACTTACTGTTTGTCTTGTACAGAAGTCGTTCTTCAACCGGAAGGTAGGCAGTTCGATTCCCACTCTCCCCACAGTTCATACTGTCGTTGTGTCCTTGGGCAAGACATTTAACCCACCTAGCCTCCAGTGTCTGTAACACTGGTAATTACTGTAGAACAATGTAAGTCACTTTAGATAAAAGCGTCAGCTAAATGAATAAATGTAAATGTAAGACGATTATAATTGATTGCGGTTTTCTAAAGCACCACTTTTACCATAAAACATAGAGCTTTGAAACCAAGAGAACACCACAGCTCAACTGTTAATACAAGCTACATATTAATACTTGGGAGTCCTGTAAGTTAGAAGTAGTGCAGCTGTAGACAGGGTCCTTAAATAGGTGTTTTTAATTTTTAAAGGTTTAATTTTTTAAAGTTTACAATATGTCGCAAGGCAAGTAGCTTCAGTTCAAATAAAACCAACATTTATCTTAACATTTATACTTGATTACAACACTATCTATGATAGTATATTTCATTTGTATCACAACAAAAGGTATCACTCTACTGAAGTTTCTAGTGGAAAATCAACATGCCACAAGAGGTCTCTGTTTATTCTTTTATCACTCACTTTTGTATGTTATAATCTTTACCGCTAGAGGGAACTAGACACCTCTAAACCTGCAGCTAAGGGTAGAGCAAACACCAGAATACATTTTAATTAAAGTTAAGGAATATACATAATTTTATTTTAGGACTGTTTCTACATAAAGAATCATGAAGCAAAAACAGAAGTAATCAATCATCACTTTATTCTGTTAAACGTCAATACAAAACATAACTATGACTCAAGCATGAAAGGCTTTCACTCAGCTCTGGCCTCTGATAGTCTTCTGACCCACACACTGATGCGTGCTCTAAAGTATACAGTCTCTATGTGTTGTGCTTTAGATACAAACTATTTAGGTCTAGATTTGTCTAATTAGCTGCTATGCTGGCAAAAAGCAGAAACACTGGGCAGGACCTTAACTGCACAGATATTATTAGAAGAAAAAAATCATTCATTCTCTCAAGACAATAATTTACCTATTTGCTTTCAAACCTTTTGAAGAAAAAAAAAAAAGAAACATATGGTGGCATTCAGTCATTGACACTAAAATATATAATATACCAGCTCATCACTCTATATACATAGACAATAAAAACAATAATAAAATTATGCCAGTGTAAACAAGCTTCAGTAACAACATCAACATCCAGATATTGCACATACATTCATAAATATACACTTAATCTTTGTGCCCTTTGTGTTCACGTATGTGTCTGCATGTGTGTTTTGTGTGTGAGTCGAGTGTGGTGGAGAAAAAGAAGATAAATTAAACCTGGAAGAGACAGAATTGAATATATGAATGAGAGGGTAACACAAGAGGCACACATACACATATATACAGTCCCAACACACATGCACACTCACACACACTACAGACAGTCACGTGTGCATTGATCTGAAGTCTCACTGCGTCTCACTACTGAACACGCAAACCATTTAGCTATTACAAAATAAACTGTAATGGTTTGCCTTCACAACACTCTATTGTATCTTCAGTTTTTCTGTTGGTTTGTGACAATGGATAAAAGATGAACTATCATATGGTCCTGCTCTCTGTCTTCCAGACTTTGTTCTTTTGTTACCGTCAGAGCAGTGCAACAGTCTTCAGATTGTTAAAGAGGACCACAAGCAATACTAAGGAATCATTTTCCATCACCAACAGATTGGATTTAAGTTACGCAGAAGGTGCACATTCTTCCCAAACCATTGTCCTTACGATTGAGTAGTCTCGTCTTAGGCATCTCCTGTTTGATCAGATGTTAGCTGTTCCTGGTCTGAGACGTCATCATCTGCCGGTGGTCGCGCCCGGTCAAAGAAACCACACTGTGGATAGATAATTACATTGATTAGAGTTGTATTAGATAATGAAGGCGCCACAGGGTATGAGAGTGGAGGGTGATGCAGGTGCATGATTACCTTCCACATGGCTAGCGTTAGTATGGCCAGCACTAGTAGCCCCAACAGTATGGCTAGGATGATAACCCATAGGGGAACTGCGAATGAGACATCAGGAGTGCCCCATAGCACATGTGTCCCCATCTAGACAGATATACAAAAGAACAAAATGGAACCAAACTACACCCGTGGACAGATACATGTTTACGACACTGGTCTTACCGAGGTAGAGTGTTGAGGTAGAGTTGTGGGTTGGACACGGTAAGGCATGGCAGTGACCAAGAAGGACACAGTTGAGTTGAGAATGTAGGGATCATTATGCCGCTGTCAACACAAGAATTGGTAGTTTAATACTACAGTGCTAGCACAAGACCAACCGAGCGAGTGCTAAGGCCAAGACAAGAATTTGAAGAGCTCAAGATCATGATAATAGATTCGATTTATATTGTGCTTTTCTCCCATGGGCAAGTTGGGTTAAGTGTCTTGCCCAAGGACACAATAACAGTATAAACTGCGGAGAGCGGGATTCAAACCACCAACCTTCTGGTTATAAGACGGCCGCTCTACCAAAAAAATCTAAACAATTGTGAATTTAAAGACTAACGTACTTTAAAAGACTGGTCCAAGTCATGACACTGACCTGTAGAAAAGTGTCTGCCCACATTCTCGAGCGTATCTTGACCACAGCACTCTGTCCGCGACCCAACCTTCCAACCACACACATAATCCTCAGGCAGGAAATGTTGGTGCAGTTCTAGAGCAGGGTGTGAGCACAATTTGAGAAGTGAACAGAGAAAAACCGTTTGAACTCAAAACAGCGTTGACTGAATATTTTTGAATTTTAGAAAATCTTTTCAGTCTCACCAGAGTTTTACCAGTGTAACTGTGAGCAGCAGAGATGGCCCGTTTGTGTCGATGAGGCGGAGCGCTGGTGTTCCTTAAGAATCCTAGTAGTTCAGGTGTATCCTGCACAGAGGAGATCTGAAGAGAAAATATGCTTAGACTTCCTTTCAGACTGCAGGTTCAAAAACAAGTTATTGCTTTATCAGTAATGCTAGCTGCTCATTAAGATCGGTTACTAGCATACATCTAAAGGCCACAGAGAAATGTCCAAAATTACAAAACACAGAAAATGAAAAGACATGCCTATTGTTTCCCAAACAATTACATCTTATAGTTTTTTTTACCCCAAGACACAATTGTACTCTCATTTTTGATAATTGCATGCTTTCTTTTTAGATGATATCACAGACATTGGAAACTACTTAAGCGCTTAATTTCCTCTTTTAAGCATTTAGTTCTGCTGATTCTTTGAGCCAACTGATAAAGGACATGGGCAGCACTCGGAATAACGAGTGAGCCACTATGGCAAAGCCTCCAGCAATATAATAAAAAAACTGTAAATCGCAGAGGTTTTAGAGTGCGTTAAAAAATATATATATAAACAAATATATATATATATATATATATATATATATATATATATATATATATATATATATATAAACAAATATATATATATATATATATATTAGTAGATTTATTGTCTTTATAGTGTGAAAGCTTTTTCTTCAACATCCTCATAATTATTTAATATACTGGCGTGTTGTGAATGCTTGTCTGTTTGCATAAGCCGGTAGATATATTTCTGTGTTACCTGAAGGCCGAGGGGGTTGAGGCTGGTATTTGTCCGGCAGCTAATTGGACCGTCAGTTTGAATCTCCATAGCATACAACAGGTTCTCGTCACGGAAACGGGCCGGCCAGCCGACCTGTAGCTCAGCTTCCCGGATACTGCTGGGACCCCAGTTATGTAGCTGCAGACAGACAGCAAAAGACAAAACACATAGTTGTCAGACTCAGTATTGAACTTTCTTTGTCTCATTAGCGCTGTCTTCAGTTACTCTGACTAAAATGAGGTTATCATAACTGTGGCATGACAACACAGGCCACCTGCGTTTGGGTTAAGTTGTTACTAATGTAGCTGTCAGACACTGGGGATTGAAATGAGAGACAAGTTAAACCTACGCCAACACCTGACTCATCATTCTACATTAAATGAAGATAAATTAACTATAAGCTTAAATGAACCATCAATTCAATAAATCCTCTTTGTCCGTTCTCACTCTGTTACATACTACACACACATATAGACATGGTCATTAATGCTAAAGCAAGTCATCTAAACAGGACATGAGCCTGGTGCTGCAGGGCAGGAATTCTCAAAGCGCAAAAACAGCGTCCTCTTTAACTAGAAGCAGCTGCCAACTGGAAAAAGGACTGCAAATGAAAATCATTATCAGCTGCAGGACAGGCCAGACACTGCTGCACTCCAGTTCAATGAGCCAGGAGTCCTTTTAAAGCCCAAAAGAAATCACATGCATGGTGCATGAACTACACATACACACTTGCAGGCCTATTGTAAACTGCCGCCAGCCTGTCTGCCATCCTCCCTCCTTATATCTGTTCAGCTGTACCTCTGCTTGACCTTGTTTTCCTCTTTCACTATTATTACTCATTTCAGTCCAGTATTTATCCCTCATTGACTTGTCCCCCTTTTTGTGTTTACCTTCCTGTAATTTCTTTTCTGCTTTTACTGCAGAAATTAGTCCTTTGCTGGAGACCTTTGATCAGCCAGAGCACAATTCTTTATGGAGCTACTGGTGTTAGTATGTGAAGAATGGCTGGAGTGCAATCGAAGTGTTTGAAGTGATCAAACATTTTGACTTCACTTCCACATCTAATACATTGCCCCTTTCGTCTTGTGGATGGAAATATATTTGAGAAGCAACAACAAAAGATAACTTATGATCTGAATGCAGTCTTTTTCAAGCCGACAGGCTTCTTAAAAACAACAAGTCTTTCTCGTGATGTACCTCATAGATGTGTGTTACTTGTGGGCCCACATCGTCCTCTTTTACAGGTTTCTTTTTGGGCTCCCAACGAGGGAATGGCAGCACCACTTGAGAGGGATGAGAGACCCTGTGGAGAGGAGTAAGACTTGTTTAAATCAGTTCTGACATACCAATCTTAATCTAATACCGCTCGGCTGTAAATTGTCAAATTTTTTATTCTTGTAATTCGTTGCACATTCTCCTTAAATCTGTGACAGATTATTCCTGTTGCAAGTTCACACCTATGGATAACTTTGTACTAGAGCCATTTAGCTATAAAATTGATGTGGTGGAGCAATAGAAGGGAGCAGAAATTTTTACTCAACAGTATTAATTATACTTAGATATGCACAGTGGATGCACAGTAAATGAACATATCCATGCTTTCACAGATTTAGAAAGATTTTCACTTACGAATGTTCAAACGTTAAAAACATTAACATAGAAAGGTCTTCTGTTTTCTCATCTAAGGTCTTGCTCTGTTTATGCGCCCAGCTGACCACACCCAAACATCACCATATGAGGCTCTACCTTTGAAGTGTGTGTGTGTGTGTGTGTGTGTGTGTGTGTGTGTGTATTAACAAGCTTACAGGCATCTATGTGCATGTCACAGGCAGACAACTGTCCGACATGATTAGTTTAGTTCTAAAAATGTGTTTTCCCGCTGGTCTGCCTCTGTATATAAACACCATCCACAAATTCAAACAATATAAAAGGATCTGATATACCCTGCAAAGTCCCCAAAAAGTTTAGAGTGAAACCAGATCGTATCTTTGGTAGGCTGTCACGGCAATGCAGAATTTGTCACTGTCAATTGGAGAAGGCACTACACTCCGACATCCAAACATGTTTGACTTACCCACGTAAATCCAGCTGAGCTTTGGCAACAATAGACAGATTCAGACTCGCAGTGTTGCTGTCAGGGTTATCTTTGTTGGAGCTGTAACGAGATCCAAAGGGATTTTCTATTAAATCTAAGGCATAAAGAAAAAACTGGTCATAAATGTAATGTCTGTGTTGTGGTGTGAAAGGGGCTATTATAATAAATAGCCAGTTATAAATCAAAGGTTGTATAGGCTGTATACTAAAAGCTATATTTTGTAAGAATTCCCCTGCTAATAGTAAGCACTGTGTCTCAGTCTTGTGATGCATTGTATCAGAATCAATACTAAAAGGGAAACAGTAGTCATGTTGTATGGAGCTTGTCTCTGTTCTGCACTTCCTTGAGGCCATCTGTCTTATTCTGTATCTGCGGTAAGCTTCATCAAACCACAGACATCGACAGCATTGGGACAGACACAGAACTTATTTACATGGCTTACAAAAGCTCTTTGTGAGGGTATGCACGCGGGGGATTGTGTACGCCGATGGGTTGGTGAATCACCTGTGGATCTGGAGCTCAAAGCTGATTTTGGGTCCCGCGTCTTCTAGTCTTTGGACAGAAAACCTCAAACCAACGGAAAGCTGGGCGTAAGAATGAGGAAAAAAAAGAGTTAAAACCAAAAGAAGGTGGAGTGACAGAAGAAAGAAGTGGACAGTAAAAAGATGACAGGAGGCAAAGAAGATGCATCTGGTCTTCAAAGCAATGCGGTCTTTAAAACGGTTCACTATGAGTCAGGAAAAGCCTCCTGTTAACTGCGAGTGCAGTTATAGGCTGGAGATCAGGTTTGTGTGTCGTGAAGGGTCAACAGCAAAATCAAACCTGACAAAATCCAGACAGACACACACTTAAAAGCTACAGTTAAGTTTCTTGTCTTTCCTCAGTTTAAATTCCCTGTCCTAACCTAAAACACATGACAGATTTTTAGTACTTCAAAACAATGTTTGTGCGTCTGTCTGCCCTTGTGAAGTAAGATGTATCTAAACTGAACAGCAGGTCTCACACATGGTCCAAGGAGGAATATGACAACATGCAGTCACTTCAAAAGGCGGGTCTGCAGGAATGAGAAGGCATGGTGCCACATTTCAAAACCAGGCCATCTTCACGGGACACATCAGAGTCTGGGATCTTAAGGTCACTAACAAATACAAGTCAATAGGAGAGGAGACGTCACTATCAGCCAGCAGTTGAGAACTGTCAAAGAAGCATGACTTCAGGCAATTTCTAATTTATTAGTTCCACTATCAATAAATTGATATAAAACGTGAAACAAATACAGTATATTGTACATAATGACAAACAACACAGCTGAACGAATGTGACTATGTCATGTTGCAATTTAAAGGCCTTTCTTTTACAGCTCTGTGTCGGCATGTCATGGTCCCATGACCTACGCAAATCACAGGCTTAGCTTATCAAAACATTTTAGTCAATATACATTAACTAATCAGTGATAAATGTGTAAAAGAGAGCAAACAAGATGAATGAAATTGATGGATTTTTGAACACTTTGTAAGGTACCAAGCTGGCCAACAAGACAACTCATATGTAAACCACAACTTTGAAATATTATATTGAAATGCACTTAAGGCTGCTAGAGCTCATTGAACAGAAACATTCAGAGAAACAAGAGCCACAAGCAGCTTTCTCTCAAACTCCCCAAGCTGCACTGTGAGGCACTTTGCTGTGTCATGTGGCACCAGGACTGAACTCCTGTGATGAGAAACATTTAGCTGCACAATATAAAACAGTCTGCAGTGCATGGGGTCTTTGGAGGTATGTTCTGCATAAGCTCATGGATTCCTGAAAGTCCAGCGGGGCAAAAGGAGAGTTAAATATGGGAAACATCTGGATGGCTAGCGAGCACCCTCTCTCTCACATGCCTTGTCCTTTCCACATTATAACCCCCTCCCCCAAAACTGAAACATGACCACATAATTGATTTATCTGAATGCAGTGTGTCACCTTCAAGCCTAAAACACCACATTGTTGGCCTTGGTGGTTTCAAACTACACACTGACATCCTTTCTTTTATGCAGTGACATTTTTGGTGACAAATAGAGATGAAAGTAATGAGCAGTAATGATTGCAGAGTATTGAATCAATTTGAAAAGTTAAAGTTGCAGCAGTTGACTATAAAACATGTATGCTTTAAATCTCACCTCGGTCCCAGCCACCATTGGGTTGCCCAAGTCACATGTGACCATTCTGGACTCATTGACCATCTTGTACTCACAGTTCAACTGCGACAGCGTCTGAAGGAGAAGAGATGTCACTGAAATGAATGAATGAATTACTGAATTTGACAAATAGGCAGCAGCCAGAGTTGAGAGAAAAAGAAAAGAACAAGGGAGGAAACGCCTTCAAAGGGGGCAGGGGGAGGAGGCTCTGAGAGAGGAAAGAGTGATGAATGCTTTGACAGTAACAACCTCATCAATCAAATAGCCCCATTACACAATCATTAGTGCACACTAGTGTGCATGTACACACACATATAAACATAAATTCATTTGGACACACATGGCAGTTGACCCTATCCATTTCCGTGGTCACTAATGCAGCTTGTAAGTCATAATAGGAGCTTTTGGGTTGCTGCCAGTAAAGCATATTCTGTTGATAGCCTTGCCTTAATCACTCCAAATGCACAAGCACCAAATATACAACAAGACGTGATGTTGTAGAGTAACTGGGGCAATAAATACTACTGCAAACTTCCTCCTTTAAATACGGACTTGGCAAAGATGTCAGCCATGAGATAAGCTTTAGGTAAGTCTATTTTTACTATTCTTCCTTTTGGGCTTGATTGACTTCAGACACATATGCAGGGTGTGACAGTGTATTAACCTCCACACGGCGCTCTACTCCAATGTAGTCAGCCTCTGGTGGTATCAGTACATGGAGCTCTGTTTCGTAGGCACCTTCTCCATGGTTAGCTGCGTTAACAGTTAGCATGAGCACATTGTCATCTCCAATCACCAGCTCAGAGTGGTCCCTGAGAACAGAGAGAAAAAGTGTTTAAATTTAAGCAGTAGCAATTGTAAAGGGACATCTGTTTTTTTATTTATACAAAATGTCTACAAAGGTCAGTTCATACTCAAAATAAAATTTTATAAATATACATTTTTAATTTCTCAAATGCCTAAAGATTTGTAGCAGCTGATTAACTGAGCGGACCATCAATTAAAAGGACAAAAGATTTTGAAAAAGATTTTGAAATAGATTTCTATGACGTGTCCCATATTATATGCAAGGCTATGTAGACCTTTTAGATTTTAACTCCATAAAACAGCAAGCTCAGTTTTCTGTACGAAGAACATATAGTACTGGTAATACTTGTTCTCAATATTGTAAGTCTACAAGACGTGACATTGCCCTGACCCCGAGAATAATCTGTCCAACTTGTGGCTGTGTTTGGAAGTGTGTGTCATTGATTTAAGAGTGACAGGATGTTTATATAATGCTGCAATGGAGATACCTTACAGCTGGGAACACTATAGAAAAGGTGGATTCACACACTAATTTACACCAGCACACTAACACAGCATATGGTCAAGAGAATTAAACCAAAAGCAACTTCAAGTGTAAACCCTGAATATTGTGTGACAAATAGCAGATGCTGTTTCTGTGTGTGCGTGTTTTGCTTTCTGACGAGGTGAGTGTTTACAGGTTGAGGTCAGAGGGCGTGGCTGTGTCAGGCTTACATGGTGGCAGAAAGCTGAAGGTCCGGGATACAAATGTTGTCGTCACCACAGTCGAGGAGAATGTAGGCCTGAGAGGAACAATTGTGCACACAGCAAGAATGCCATGAGAACAGATTTGTGAAGAGATTGTCATGAAATGCTAAATAAAGTACATAGTAACATTTATGCATCATACATAGAGCTAGAGTACTTAGAGCTTCTCGAACCCAGTGCAGTGGACCTACAGTCTTTTAGTTGATTAGATAAGCCACTCATCTTTACTTAAAATGTATGTTTTCACATTCCCTTGGCAAAAAGTGACAACATCCATAAAGATTGTGACTCAACAGACATATTGAGTCAAGTTATTTGAAGCTGCATTAATACTGTATATCAAAGAAACTTTACATGTTTTCTTTACATACATGTTCTTGGAGAAACGTGCCGCTATAATGGTTAAGAACAGGCGACAGGTCTTTGCCATGAGCGGGTGGTGCCAAACTGTAGTTAAGAGCCAGAGCTATAGGGGTTAATTTGTCTCTGAATTCATCTTCTTCCTGTAAGGAAAGACATAATTTAAAAAATAAAATAAATAAAAATAAAATAAAAAAGAAAGCCCTATTCCTGACTATTACTTAATGCAATATTACTGTAAATGTCTCCGACTTACTCTCAAGTAAATTGTAAAAGTGATGCATGCACGTGGTTTGTCTTGACCAAGTGTTAAGATGCCTGTGCGCTGTGGCAGCTGGATGTCAGTGAAGAGAACTCTTTTAACTCCGCCTCTGGTGCCTTTCAGCCAGTCCAGCTGCAGCTCAGCTCTCAGATCTGAAGACATAAAAGTAGATGATAAAAATGGTTGAATATGACATTTAGCTGAGTTTATTCTGTCAGGCAAAAAAAATCATGTTCATTCTTGCGTGACTTTCCATTCAATATGCCATAATTCTACTGAACAAATTAGGTTTTTAAAGACCCCCCATCCGGACTCGCTCTTATTCATGTGAAAACACTTGCTCCTGACCTGTTCTCCACTTTGTTCGGTTTGGCAGAGCAGCAGTTTCCCAGCAGGACTCTCTAATGACTTGTACACTAGACTTGGCTCTGAATACTATCCCACCCGCTGCGGTTTTCCTTTTTTCCTTCCGTCTTGAACATCACACAGCAGTGCACGCCTGCTTACCTACTGAGCTGGGGATCCCCACTCCACTCACTGCTGCACACACGTCCACCTTTAAACTGACGGACAAGGATAGAGAAGAAAAAGAAGAGCATGGTCAACAGCTTGTTTACCACCTACCTAAAACAATTATTCAACATTACAGTAGCTAAGCAATAGCTAGTAGATTCAAACTGTAGTATCCACTGACATCAAAGTAGCTTGAGCTTTATTTCTGCAGGCCACATTCAGTTATAGCAGCTTTAATGTGCATAGTATTGGCTTGAAAATACTTTAGAATTATAGTATAATTATATTTAAGTCATGACATAAAGTACCATATGTGCGGCTTGTATGATAATATATATAAATAAACAAAGTTGTTAGGTATTAGCAAGGCTTTTGTTCCTTCCGTTACCTCCGGACATAGTGTCTCTTGGGGGTCTGCAGTAGACACAGACATGGGAGACTGGAAAAATGTGCCTGCATTTCCTCTATTTATGTGCTTACGAATACTTGTGTGTGCTTTTTATCACAATTGGAATCATGAACAGGAAAGTGACTCCCACACGTCGAGCTTAAAACACTTAATATCCACTAATTTAGGGAAGCTTGCCATTCTCCTGAGTTTAGGTCTATAAGGGGTTAGCTAAATGACCTCATCTGATTATTGTTTGTTTGGCTTCAATCCACAAAAGCGTAACGGCCAAAATGCAGATGTTGTGGATGCCTGTTTGTTGGAAATTAGGACCATTATTAGATGACAAAATAATGATGAGCTGTAACGAATGCAGATGTGAGTTTAATGGTCTGTGCGTGTGATAAAATGTAGAGTTCTAGATTAAAAATTGCCTCTAAGTGATTTTGACTCTTACATGTGGTTTCATGTTTGTTTAATACTTGTTGCGCGGTGTGTGCACAAGTGTGAGCACCATAATAAGCACTCTACGTCAAACTTAGCACTATGGAGAGCGGAAATAACCACCATTTTACTGATAACTGCTCTGGTCCTTGGTTAGTCGTTACTGTATGTAATCCCCCCCCAAAATGCATCTGTGTTTCACCACCCAACACATGCACACACACAACATGCTATATAAACAAATAAATCTCTCCTTAACACTCACGAGTCTCTTCAGCAAATCATTTACAAGTGCTCAGAACTGCCCCACTTTACAAAGCTCAACTAACATTTCCAAAACCCTTCACGCTTTTCAAACACCACAGTCTGAGATCTCTGATGACTGTGCTATCTAATTTCATATCTCAGGCAAAAAACCTACAGTGGTTTATTTAAATAAATGGAACGTGGTTAAGACAGAGTAACACAATTTAGTAGCGTTTGTCAATCTGGGCTAAACCAACACTCACAACTACACACTCACAACTACATACACACACATGCCATGATGGAGACTTGCCTTGCACACTTCTCTTGTCTAAACAGCCCCTATGCAACTCTAATAAGTTAAGAGAAATTATGGACTGTGGCGAAGCAGCCGGAGCCCAAAGTCTATGCTTTTAAACTAAACGATACCCCAGACGCTTCAAAGCCTGTTTTACATAGAAACAATAATATAATCAAAATAGAATTATGCAGTTTCAAATTAATCGCAAAGCTCTGCGAACCTGGATTTGCAGGATATACGAGCGCTTGCACACTGTGTTATTCAGAGCCCAGACACAAAAGCAGACTGTGTGAATAATGGCAGACGTGTTGAGAATGAGGGTGAAGCATGTGTCAGATGTCTCAGGGAGTATGTAATTTACAGTGCACACTTGGATTTGAATGTGCACTCCACACTGTATATCATTTTATGACACAGTATAAAAAAATAGGGCTTTCCTTACATGAACCTCTGGAGCTATTTAGTTATTTAAATTCTTTGCCAGGTCTAACACCAAATTACAAAGGAAACTGTAAAGTGATATTCTGTATAGTAAGGTATTTGCACTAGAAAAAGGAGTACATTAATTTTACTGAAAGACTTGGTAGATTCTTGACTGTTCCATAACGCAGAGCAACACATAAGTGGAACGCTGCATAGACAGAGACAACTGTAAGCAAATAACTTAATGTTCATTTTTGCTGCTCTTTATTATTCCTGTAAATATTCCATTAGGAGCATCTTACCATGATACCATAATATTTGCGTGAGGCAGGCGACACTGTCGGTCTTCAGGGTTGAGGATCCTTGGAGTCAGGATCATTTCAGCCTCCACAGAAATAACAGCCTGAGCCCTACACAAACCCATCGAAACATTTACATACAGTTTTGGGGAAGCTTGAACTCTGGGTACATCCATACTAATGTGATCTGTATCTGTCTTAGTGTTTTCGCAAAGGCGGAAATACAAAAAGTTGTATGGTATTGAATTAACTGGTCATCAATAATTTGTTTTCTTTGGCAAAATCAAAGTAATTTTAGCATTTATAAAGTGCTGGACAAAATACATTGTTACGTAAAAAGGCAACAAACATTAACAACAAAACAATGTATTTGTATGGACATAGCCTCAGAAACCTTTTAAAAACATCTTTGTTAATTCTTACCTGTACACAGATACTTCACCTGCCCCAAACGCCCCCACAATTAGATCTGTGGAGAGACAGAAAAGTCAGGCTGAGAAGGGTAGAGACTAGAAATAGAAGGCTTCAAAGACTTCTACAGATGGGACTGATTTCAAGGTCTCAAGCAATCTTCATCAAACACAGACTTCTTATTATTCATTTGTAGATATCTCATTGGCATTTTGAATATAACTTAACTCTTCCACACTTGACAAGTTCCAGACTAAACCCTAAAACAGAACATGTGTTTATTGAACATTTGTGGGTTCTTCTTGGGATGATGTACATGTATATGGTTGGATATAGCTGTTTGTGCTGCAGGACAGGAACGCCACATTGCATTCCAGTGCCAGTAAATTTCACAATAATCCAATCACATAGTTTCCCAACAACTCCTAATTGTAAGCAGCGCTAGATCTCGTCTTTATGTGATTTTTATTTGTTTTCATGGCTTTTGTGATGAACACACTCTTTTAACTGCCTCATCAAGTTTAAAATAGAGCTGGCATTTAATGACTGCGGTTGGGGGACACATACCAATTACATTTGTGTGTGCACAAGAACACACACAAACACACAAGCAGTGATTAAAATAATGTAAAACTGGAGAGAGGCACTTGATGAATACAAGCCATCACTGCCAGATGCAGCAACACTAAGATGCATAGGGTTAAGATTACTTTATTAGAGTTTGAAACATGGTGGCTAAATGGAAACTTGTTTAAGCAGCTTTAACCTGCTGGACTAATCTGTTTGAATCTTTGCTTGTCTTTCCACTCCTGTGTATTCAAAAAGGAGACTAATTAAATCTGAGAGAGGAACATCTGTTTCTGCCTTTGGCTGAGCATCGCAGAGTCCCCTTAAAACCACAACATTAAACATTTAGACCCCGTACCCGCATGTCGCTGTGTAAAGTGGATGTGGCTATATTGAAAAGCATATGACGAGAAAAAACCTAAAGATGTGGCTTTTGCGGCGCTGTTAGATAGGTAAGAAAGAGAGGAAAACAGAAGAGAGGCAGATTGAGGAAGGGGAGGTTAATTTAAAAAAAGGGAAGAGAGGATTATATCCTTGGCTTGTAAACTGCAATCTGTAAAGATCATCAGCAGCTAGGTGTGTTTTTGGCACAGGGAGAGACAGACGCGAGGGACCTCCTCACTCCTGTTTCAAATTCCTCATTTCGTCCAAGTAAAAATGTAACCCCCACTATAGCCGTCTCAGTCAGCGAGCGATTCAGTGTTTTTCTGTTCTCCTCTGACACTTGGGTTTGCATAGCATGACATAAAGCTGATTTGAACCTTTCAGGTTAAGAGTGTGTGAATGTGAACTGAAGGCTAATTCAAATAGCATCCCAATTTCCTTTCCATGTCAGTCCCATTTCCCAACACACAAGAACGCAATACCCACATAAGATTGGGTTGAGTGTGCCCTCCCACTGATAGTGGCCTTAGATGGACAAAGTATATAGGATAGGTAACAGATCTGCTATACCCGAGTGTGTCTGCTGTGAAAACATAGGCTCCATGCAGAGTTTAGACCGACTGTCAAAATGTCACTGACTGCATGCTTTGACTGTCATTTGGTTGAAAGGAGACTCGCCTCAATGAGAAAAGGCCAAAGGTCAAAGGCACTCAGGGAAAAGGTGTTGATTTTTTTAAAGAAATAGAAGACTACTTAAAATTTATACTTAAAGTATCATGTTCACATTATAAGGTCAAGAATGGTCATTTTTGACAGTGGTTTTCCTTCGATTAGGAGGAACCATTTGGGGATTTAGCTAGGAAAGAGATATATTTCAAATTTATACTATAAAGTTTGACATTTCAATCATTCAACAAAAGACCCTTTATCCTATAGATTTTGTTTAAAATTGTACATTTTATTACTCTGGGAGATAAAGCCAAACTGTAGAGGATAACACCAGTACATTTCCTCAAAGTAGTGCATGTCTGTGCATGTTAATGAACTTGAGAGAGACTGCAGTAAAGTGCTTGACACCTCTTTAGTAACCCAATGACCACCCTTCTGACACCTCTCCACCACACATCCTAATCACCAACCTGGACATTCTGCGTCTGAGACTTTCCGTGCAAGGCCATATGATTGACAGGTAAAACATTATACTGCTTCACCTTTGACCTTTCAATTCAGCCTTACCTTACCTTTTGGCATTGTGACCCCTTTAAATATATATTGACCTTGATCATCAACTCCATCCTTGAGATTTCACCATACTTAATTCTCACTTACACTGCACTAGTTCACAGTGTATTCTATGTGGACTGTGTGGTCAGACAAAACGCAAAACCCATTAAGTGCAAGAGCTGCATCATATTCAAGTCTGTCTTGTGTATTCTTGCAGTAATGACACTGAATGTTGACAGGGACATATGGCCACAGTAGCAGGCTCCAGACGCCTGGGTCCTTTCATGAGGCTGATCAAACCCCCCTGGATCCTTTGAAAAGTGTGACTTTACTACCTCCCTAATGACACACCATGTGCTTCTGTCTCACTTCCGTCACTCCCAGCTCTTTAATGACAGACAACCTGCACGTTGTGTGGGTTTCTATGCTGTGTGTACTCTCTTGCCACCCTTGAGTTTTCACTATACTTCCTTAACAAAAATAAAACAAATATAACTCCAATCTGTAACCATTGTGTGTACTGTACTCTATAATGGTTGTAGTTGCTTTACCCTGAGAATGACACAAGTGACCTCCATTGAAGGCTTCCCATTGACCTAAAAGTATTTGAGTGTCCTCTTTGAACAATGGGAGTGAGAGCAATGGAAAGAAATCTATTAGAATTTTCTCATTTGTCTCCTCAATACAAGAACAAAGTCTGAGTAAAACAGGGTGGCTACAAAGCATAGAAAAAAAAGAGGTAGTAAAAAGTGGTTTCACATGCCTGCCTGGTTTCTAATGGTCGCTTTAGATCGAAATACTCATGGGCATACCCAGTTACACACATATTAAAAATCTCTTCTGGGTTCTGACCAAAGAGCATGTTTGAGTGTATTTTGGAAAGTCAGAAGTCAGAGGTGTGTGGAAAAGGCAGTAGGTGGTTTAAATCCTGGAGCGGCTGCATGTAATTTGATTGAATGTTGCTTTGTCTGCACTGTTAAGGGGATATGGGTTTGGGCTCAAATATCTGGCAGACGGAGAACATAAGGATAATCTATTATTTAGCCTTTTCTCTTTCTTGAGTAATATAAATCTCAAGAGAATGGAGGCAGGAGCCGTACATTGGCACTCATCCCTTATATCCCTTCTTTTTTCTTCTAATTTGATGACTTTAACAGACAAAAGGAGGTAAGCAGTGCAAAAGACAGTAGTGGAGAGGTTTATGTGTGGAACAGTGAAAGGGTCAAGAGTGACAAGGCCGTAATGAGACGTGTTGGATGGAATAAGGAAGAAAGGAATGTGAGAAGTAGCTGAGCTGAGCTTGTTAAGTGTTTACCAGGATACTGATTGTTGTCTAAGTCATGGCCTCCTCGTAGAGTGAACCCATATCCAGGCAGACCGCCAGTCTGCGTCCTGGATCTCAACTCCTGGCTCATCGTCAGACCCTGCGAGGCAGCATCTTTGTTACCATTGAATATCAACACTCTTCCTCCTCGGTCATCTCCGCCGAATGGACAGCCCACTGCCACGTCTAAGGAATGATACGTAAAGAGACATGGTTTAGACATCAGCTGGGTTAAGGCCCCTTTGAGGCATGAGAAGAGGAAGCAGTAGACACAAAGAATGGAAAAGAGCTTGACCTTTATTTACATACTCAAGGGAACAATGTCAGTTGGGTCATTCACCTTGTTTCCATTTAGTTTACGCAATGTTTAAGAATGTCTGTTTTTATCTTTGTTGCTGTCAGTACCAAAAAGAGACATCATAATTCTCAAATGTGAGGCATACTTTTTGAGACTGATCAAGCTCAGTGCGTAATACACATCCCAAACCAGTGGGAGAATTCACACACACAAGTCCAAGCTCACCACCAAGGTCCTCAATCTTTGAAGGTCCTAATCTTTGAACAAAAACATAGTTAGATGTTTTTGTTCAAAGATTAGGCAGAACTAAAACTTTAAATGTATGTACGTTTTCCATAACATATATTCAGTAATAATGCTCAGTTGTGGTAAGAAATTTGATCTATTGGAAGACACCAACCACTCAGGTGTACAGCAGAATTAAAACAGCAACGGGTGGGAAAAAAGCCCAAATAAACATGGCCCACACATTGCATATATGTTATAGATGAGTCATGGACAACAATACTGCACAAAAGACATGTATGAAAGTCCCTGAGACGAAGTCACACATTCAGGTCACCATATGAGAATATTTAGATGAATATTATATTTAAGTATCACACTGTGCTACAACAGGGATTTGTGCTTCAGGACTGTATCTGTCCAAACACCTTTAGACATCCTGTTTGTCTCTAGACCCCCACTCTTTCAGCCTAAACAACTAGTTCCACATGAAGCAGATTGTGGGGTAGAGAGGATAAATGCAACCATGTGTGTATGCAAGTGTATACATGAGCCTGTGAGTGAGACCTATGTGTGTGTAAGTGTACATAACTGAATAATAATGTAAATAAACATCTTTAAATAATGTGAAAGTAAAGGGTTTTGCTTAACAACAACCTACATGATACAACAGGATAGTCTGTGGAACACACAGTGCGGCGATTGAGAACAGCACTATCAGCCATGGCTACAGTACACACATGGGGAGACTTGAGGAAGAGAAGACCTGCATTGGCTGATTAAAATTTAAAACAAAAGAGCCACATGCCAAATAAAATCATCTAAGTGGGAGGATGGGGCAGTTGACAGACAATAAAGCCGTGAAAATGAGAGGAAACAGGCTTTGCTTTGAGTAGATTTTTGAAACGGGGTGATGACAAAGAAGAGAGCGGTATAGTGTCATCAGAGCGAGATCAATCTGTCCACAATTATCCATGGACATGAAGTAAAGACCCACAGAAAAGATCCTGCTGAAAAGCCAGATCACTTATGCTTCTATAGTGACTTGACGTAATGTTGGAAAAGCACATGCATTCATTTATTCATTACTCTCAACAACTCTTTATGCTGCTCTTTATCAGTGCGGAGTGCAAGGAAGCTCTATATTCCAGGTTCCAAAACCAGCACTCCTCAGGGACAGACAGGCCACCTTCTGACAGCTTCAAGTAATTTATGCTTTTTCCCCAAAGAGCTTTCCTATTGATCCACTAGTTATTGATCAGATGGTTAAAGGCTTTAACGGGGTGAGACAGAAGACATAACAACTCACGGTGTTCATTAATAAATAATAAATCACCTGGTCAGAAAAGTACCAGATGTGCACCCATTCATTTATTTTTAGGACAGGAACTTTGTGGAGCATTTAGGCTGCAGTTGGTCTACATGTGCAGGCATGTGCTTTTGTCCAATCAACTCGAGGATAGAACAAACACTCAGGAGAGGAATGAACTCAAGCTGCAGGACAGGCTCACAGATGATCTTATCTCAGGCCACATCTGGTTAGTTAAAAATAAATCCATACGCACACATGCACATGCACACACACACACACACACACACACACACACACACACACACACACACACACACACACACACACACACACACACACACACACACACACACACACACACACACACAATGTACCCACACATGGCCCTTAACCTTGATGATCACACGAGGAAAAAGTAAAGTTCACACAGACAACCTTTCATCGCTGCACTTCCTGATTGGCTAAAGAGGCTTAGCATTTCTCAGGCAGAAGCATCTGATTGGATTTCCTCAGCCAAAGACAAAACAGTCACCAAAAACACAGGAAACACAGTAAAAAATTAGCCTCTCATCAGTTTTAGATGAAAATACTATCCATTTGGCAACAACCTCACTGTAAAGGGCCTGAATACACAGACAAATCTACTCCTGCTTTCATTTGTTCTTATCTTGTGTATTTTTCAGAATAATTTCCTTTTGGCTCAATTTCCATATTCTCTGCTTCTCTTTTTCGTACCATTGTATCCATCCTGGTTAATGTCTCCCAAAGGTGCAATAGCTGTGCCAAAGCGTCCAAAGGTGTGCATCCCAGTAAGGGCGACAGGTTTGGTGAATGCAACTGGGCCCATCTGAAGGAAGACGTAGACCCGCCCCACCTCTCTGGGCTTACTCTCCATCTCTCTTTCCATATAGAGGGGCGCGCCCACTAACACATCGTCCATTCTGGCAACACAAAATGCATGTTCAAAATGTGAGACAAGAAAAGAACCTGCAGTAACATCATTAGAAGGGGAAGTTGGATTCTTACCCATCTGCATTGAGATCAGTAACAGCCACAGAGTAACCAAAGTATGACGCCATCTATGGAACAGTTAGCATTAACAACAAATTGAGGGGTACATTCTCACACATGCAGCCTTCCTTACTATTTTACTTTTGTACACCTGCTATTAATTCATCTTCTTCTGCTTATCCTTCACAGGTTGGAGGCTAACCCAGCAGGGGTGAGGCACAGTACATCCTGGACAATTGGCACTTAACTACACTACCAGACAAGCATTTATACTCACATTTATTTCTTATGAGAGGATGCCTGAAAGCCCTGAGAGAACCCACAACCTTCCCTTACACAATGTGCACCCCTATATAGATGTTTCTTCTCATCTTTCTTAAGGGTCATAAGCTCTTGTTTCAAAAGGACTGTTTTATTCCTGTCTTCAGAGTGCTTTATTTTAATGGCTTACTGTCTTCTCATTTATTACCACAGCTCACTTTTTTCTCTCTTAAGAATACCTGTAAAGGTATATATTGGGTATGACGATGGCCTTGGTCTGCTGCAATATAAATATGTTTAACTGTACCAACCTGCTCCCCTGAGAAGTTCATAATGAAGGTCATGTTGGTCGAGTTGATCATGGCCACCTACAACAAGCAGATAAAACCTTCAGAGCCATTACAGCAGTCTATTAAAGGGACAGTCTTTGTTCTTGACGCGCACCCAGCAACCTGACAAACAGGCACATGAAGAATGCAAGAATATTGTTCAAAACAAGGCTCAGTGGTAGAGTGGTCGTCCTATAATGTTGACGGTTCAATTCCCGCTCTCCCCACAGTTCATACTGTCGTTGTGTCCTTGGGCAAGACACTTAACCCACCTCGCCTCCAGTGGTGTTTCCTACTGTAACACTGTTGAATGGAAGCTTAATGTGAGTTGCTTCAGATAAAACATCTGCTAAATGACTAAATGTAAAATTGCATAAAAACCTTTATTCAACTGAAACCCCTTACATTTCAAAGGCTTCCCCCATCAGCATCCACTTTGGGTCTTTAAACATTTTCCCCTCATCCCCCAGTCCTAACCCTGGTCAGGGGGAGAGATGGAGGGGGAAGGCTGAGAATTCCTGCATAAGACCTAAAATAACAACCACATGGAGACAGCCGGGGGCTAACGCACAAACAAAGACGCGCACACAGACACACATACTCACACATGTGGGGACAACACGTTAACCTGTTCACAGATGTCTCAAAGACATACTAAATGGGGATAGACTTACAAACATAGAGGCTTGAAAATGTGTAAACACATACATTAATGTTAACTTTCCTGCACTTGGAGTTGTCAGAAGGTCAGACGAAACCTGATCAGGCTTGACAGCCACTTTAATACAATCTGTTATGTTTCAGTGAAAGACCTGTTTGGTATGACACAATCTTTACAGAAGTCGCAGTCTTACATCACATTATAAAATATACAAGGAGATGTTGCAGAATGTCTATGGTGAGTGTGGCACTGCAGGTTAGGGGTTCATTGGTGTGTGGAGAAGGGTTAGTGGGGTTAGGAGGGGTCACCACCCTCCACATGCAGCGGAAGCTGGGTGTCATTTAAGTGGATTGACACCGTTAGCCCTGTGGACATGTTCCCAGAAGCAAACATCATAGATAAACCACACTCTACACACAGAAGCACATACTGTATCTGCCTTTTTTATTAGATTAGGTTTTACGCTCTGTTGGTTCACTGGTCCTAATAGGGAGATTGCAATATCCACTTGAACACAGAATTTCTTGAGGACTAAGTAAATTTCTGAGCGACCAAACCCGGTCTTTTCTAAAAAATGCATGTATACTGTTTGACTTGTACTTACATATCCAAAGTTTTGTGCTCCTCTTGGGACTCCAGCAATCAGCTCTGGAAAAATGCAAATAAAGAAAGACTTTATCTGTGTGCATGAGAACATTTGAGAGAGAAAAATTGCAAAACAGAGGTTTGTGACAAACTGAATCCCACCACGCAGCCCACCCTGTCAACCATGTGGAGTGTTGTTGAAGACGCACTGAGTGATCATGTGCTCGAAACCCTGCATGTTACTGATTGATGAGTGTGCCTCTGAGAACATTAGGGTGATCTGAGGGACCCACCCAGAGAGAAGAAGAGTCACCCCTTTCTCTCGCTTCTCAGGCTCTAACCAACAAGTTTTTACCACAGAGATTTAACGCAACGCTTCTTAGCTCCATCTTCAATCCCGGTTACAACCAGTTCTCCGGTTTGAGGAGGGTTTGTGGAACAAGACCACAACAAGCTACGCACCACAACACAACTCATCAACTGGCATGTGTAAGCTCTTAAGGCTTGCTTTAAGACTTTTCTGACATGTGTTGTCCCAGAGGGGGTTATGGGCCTTTGTGGGCTTTGTCTGAGGGTATTTCTAGGTTGTACCATAAAGATGTCATTAAAGAGTAATTAGCAAATCTGTGAAAACGTAATGTAAAGACTGAGAGGTGAGGTGAGAATCAGTGTCCAATGCACTTTGTATTCAAGTGTATGTGACTCAGTCGAGCGGGTGAGCTTGATGGGGAAGTAATAAAAACGGTTGAAACACAGGGCAGCATGACTGTGGTCGAACACATTTTGTTTTTATATGCTCTCTTTTAAATAATAGAACTGTGTTTTGTTAAAACTGCTTATGTGTTTCATTTGTGGTACTGAAAACTGAAGGCTTGTCACACATGCTTTTCATTGGGAATGGACTTCCCAGTGCAGCCCCCAAAGCTCTCAAAGAGATTTGAATCAAAACGCTACACTAAACTGGCAAGTTACCAGTGTAACCAACACAAATGCAATGATTTTTGTACATTCTTTGCGAAATTATTTTGGCCTCTTTGTATCCTCTTGAGTTTCTTGAATCAAAAATGAACTCAAAAACACTCATGTCCACCTGCACATGATGTTGTGTGGTGCGGCTGCTTTTGTTTCCACCTAATATTTCATGTCTGCAAGAGACTGAACCATGGCTAGACCTAAAGAAAAGAGTCCGCCACTAATCATTTTCATTAAAAAAGCAGGAAAGGAACTTCCTTTATCAGTCGCTCCTAATGTCCTGAGGTCGTGACCCAGACATTCAGAGATGGTTTTGATTACAACTTTTGAGCCGAGGCCCAAACTTGGTCACCCAGATGTCCACTCTCGGTCATCACCCTAGCAAGACTGCTAAAGGGATTCTTTAATGGTGGTTTACTGTGGTTGGTTGTAATATTAGGCTGGCTTTCTCACCTTGTACTGAGTCTCCCGTGAACTCTCCCACTGCCACAGAGTAACCTGGACATGGGTGGAATCAACACAATGCTCAGTGTCAGCTGTAACAACATTATTATAAAAATAAACAGCAGAGATTATTGGTCAATATTGTGTCCTGTGTGAACGTGACTAACCCAGATAGCTGTCGTCATGTGTGTCTTCAGCAGCACTAGTCTGTTTCTCTCCTGGAACACGTCTCAGAACTGCCTTCAAGGAGTAGCCATTCAGTATCTCTGCTATTCCCGCTGTCATCACCTGACCTGCACACAAGATAAAGACAAACAAAACAAACACCTGGGGTGAGGGAGTCACATCTGTGCACAGACAACGGCTTCAGCTCTGACCCCTTGAAGGGAGCTGTAGCCATAGAAACTCGCTAGTTCATGACCGGTTTAAAGATGCAAAGGCCGAACAGCGCATCCAATTTCTCCCAGAGGAAAGCTAAAACACATCCCACCAGATGAATAAGAAAAATACTCCTATGCGGTGGCAAAGAAATTATCTGTCCCCTTTGCAGAGAACATTGAGAATTCTACGAGTGCACACATGCCGACACATAAACAACACTTATCCTCTGCTGTTGAACAAGTCAAACAAACAAATGATTTTATCAGTCGCTGGCCTCAACCTATCATAAATTCTCCTTAATGTGTGTGTGCATGTGTGCACTGACAGCAAGGAAAACGTGCCCTCTTAACCCCCCTTAAACTCTGCTCCCACCTCCTACTTCTGTCTCTAAGTCCGAGCCATGAGTTATCTCCTGCAATAACATATCACTGTATGAAACCGCCAGCTGATTAATATCACAGACTGTTAGTGCGGATGTATTCAGCAATACATCTGTTAATTTGAACTGAGAGGTAATTAGATAATATAGAAAAAGGTTTCTTTAGAAAGCTGCAGATAATTGCTTTGTTTTAGAGCTTGTAAAATCCACCCTGAGTGCTTTCATGAACATTCAGGGAAGTGTTTTAACTGGGAGCATGGAGCCTGGGCAGTGCATTAGGCATTAGCTCTGGGACGCTGTACTACTGAACAAGGCTTTCAGAAATACGTTTAACAACAGTTAGTTTTGAAATAAATTCATATAGCAGGTAATGTCCTGTTTTTTTAATTAATGTGCAGTTTGTACAGTCCGTTGTGAACTGCACTAGTTCCATTTTTCAAGAAAATTTGGAATATTTTAAACAATCATGTTATTGAGAGATATTACAAACATACAATAGAAGGAAATAGCAGCTTTAGAAACATCTGGCTTTTGGCTTCATTTTTACACAGTAGCAAGAAGTGGCATCCTTTTATCCATTTTATTATTTAATCAATGGGTTGGATTTGTAGTTTAACCCCAAAACTATGCTTCATTCATGCTTCAGGGTTCAATTTTGGGCCCTGTTTTTTTTCCTTGTATTTGTTGCCGTTAGGTGCAGTTATTTCAAAACACAATATGTCTTTTCATCTGTACGCAGACGACCTGCAGGTTTACCTTCCGGTTGTCCCTGCTTGTCCCAATAGTCTTCAGTCCATCAGCAGATGTTTAGAGGACATCAAACTGTGGTTGTCCCAGAATTTCCTCTGTTTGAATGAGGATAAAACTGAATGTATTGTGTTTGGCACATCCGACCTGCCCAGTGTCTTAGCTCCTGGTCATTTTGCTTTGGCCCCCCATCTTAACCACGTTGTCAAAAATCTGACAGCAGTCTAAAATTTGAAAAACAAATAGATTCTGTGGTTAGGGCAAGCTTTTTTCAGCTTCGCCTCCTTTCAAAGGTTAAACCCTTTTTAAGTCGTGCTGATCTGGAGAAAGCCATCCATCCAAAGCCATCAGCTCCCGCATAGACTACTGCAATGCACTCTATGTGGGAGTTAACCAGACTGGACGTCACCGTTTGCAGCTTGTGCAAAACGCTGCTGCTCGACTGCTAACTAAAAGTCATAAACACAAGCACATCACACCTGTCCTGTACTCCCTGCACTGGCTCCCTGTTCAGTTTAGAATTCATTTTAAAATCTTAATGTTTGTTTTTAATGCACTCACAGGCCTTGCACCTTCTTATCTGTGTGAGATTCTCACCCCTCACCAACCCAGCAGAGCTCTACGTTCTGCCGGGCAACATCTGCTGAAGGTGCACCGGTCCCGGTTCAAACAGTGGGGCGATCGTTCTTTTGCAGTGGCCGGTCCTAAACTCTGGAACACATTGCCCATTGAGTTACGGTCCATCACTGACCGGCCTCTGTTTATAGCCAAACTTAAAACCTATTAATTTAAAATGTTTTTTTGCACTTAAAGGCTCTGTGACACTGCTCTGTTTTTATTGTGTAAATATATATTTTTTTATTAATGTTGTTAAGCACCTTGGTTCAATCTGTGGTTGTTGGAAGGAGCTATATAAATAAATATTGATTGATTTATTGATTGATATGCTTACTCTTGCCAGTCAAGAGTAAGACTAATGAAGGCATAAGATAAGTTGTGTTGGGAATGGATGAGCCATGCCAGGTATTGCTCCACCCATTGGATATGCTTTCCTGAAGTCTGTGTTAAACTAATGAACTGCTAAAAAGAGACAGAAATGCAACAAGACAAGGATATCTTCTTGGGTCTGATCAGAAGCTGTTTCTAAGCATCTCCAGCTGTTGAATTGAGCGTTGTTCTAAATTCAAGAGTCTAATATAACTCACACACCTAGGGTTGGGGGAGTTTAAATGCTTGCCTTTAACAGCTGAACCCATGCTTTAACCTACATCTATTAAAACACTTCAGTTACTTAGCACATTAAAATGCTTAGATCAGGTCGGCATACACAGAAAACTGTCTGACCCGCTGCAGTTTTTAATCAAGCAGCACATCCATCTTTTGGTCTTTATCTCCCACAGACTCCCTTACTTTTGACCTCTGACCTTCCTGCTGAAACTTGTGCCTACATCTCAATAACAATCCTCTATCATTGTATTGTTTTCCTTGTTTTTCTTTCTCTATCAGCGGCTGAGTCCTTGCCACCTTTTCTCCAACTTTCAGTCCAGGCTGAAAGGTTTTGGACTTAAATCTTTTTTTTGAGCTTCTATGCCCCTCTGGGCTTTATCATGGGGCAGTTCCTCTACACTCCATTACCCCCGATCAGTTAATTACAGACCCTAAACACCCACTTCCTGTTACACTGTTAACGGCATAAAGTCAGGACTGAGGATAGGCCACTTCTTCTTTCCACCTCACCCTACTTTGGACTCGTGGTGAAACTCTGGAAAGTGAGTTGTGCTGCTAAATTCATCATATTCCTTGCTCTTATTTGATCAACTTCCAACTATGAAATCACTGCAATACACAGAGCAGATACAGGTTTACATAGTGCTGTTACCTTGCCAGTAAAAGCTCCCAGGTCCTCCTACCACCAGCATTCCTTCCTGAAATAAACAATTAGTTCAGGTCAGTCATGTAACAGTAGATATTTTCATTCCCTTTTATGTATTACAGCTTGTGTAGTGTAAGGTGTGTGCGTGCTGCTGTCATGCCTGTTGCCACCCTGCGGAGAAGGACAGTTTCCTGTACAGGAGGCTAGAGGTGGACTCGGAGACAGAGGTCAAAGTTCACGTCGACTGTACAGTGAAAGATTGTGTAGAATGCATGTGTGTCTGGTCTTTTTGTGTTCTCAGGCAAAGGGTCACACCAGGATTGAACAGAGTGTTAGTTCAAGGGAACAAGCACTCCGTCATCTTCGTCTCATCTATAAATCTCCGACGGGAGGATTGTGTTTGCACTTAAGAGGGGACATGTGTGCTGCTGTCTTCCAACTAATAATGAATTGGTTTAAAAAAGGTTAGTTTTTTCTTTACCTTTGTGAAGTCCACACTAAAGCCAGCCTGGCAAAACCCTTGTCCTTCTGGGTCTGGGTCATCTGAGAAAAACAACAAAATTATTACTAGCAATCATTCAGATACATTTGGTTAAAGAGGATATTCCAAAGCAGGATTTAGCATTAGAAATAGAATTTTGATCAGACAAAGACAGCCTAAAACAGCTTTGTATTTGTAACACTGGCCTCCTGTTGCCTTATGATGTAATGAGGAAACTTTAAAGCCACTGTATGAGGCAAGAGTGCATGTGTATGTAGGAATAAACACTGCCTTGATGAAGAATGAAGCTACCGCTGTCGTAATGGTTGAACAACCACAACAGAGCCAAGGCCATCTAACCAATCAGGACAGACTGAGCTTAGAAAAAGACAAGTGATTTTTAGTACTAAAGAAAAGAATGAGAAAAAAAAACTATCAACATTGACTTCCACGCAGTATTTCACATTTAATGTAATATTTTAATTGTCTCTGGCACTTAACAAAACATTTTTTGTATATTATATTAAATGTACTGAGGTGTGTTTCTGTTTAAATGACTTGATCTGTAGAAACTCACAAACAATGAATTTCTCTCCAGTGCTCTTTGAGAGCCACCCTGACATGAAACTTAATTATGTGTAACTCCTCACATATAAACATAGTGAGGGGCTTATACCATGTATTCTCAGGAGATGTAGATGTTGATAAAACTGGAGCAATAAAAGTAACAGGAGACTAAAACAATTTGTGTTAAAGCCCTGCACTAGGTACTGTGAAGAAGTACTCCTCCCCCGGGAAAGATTATCTTTAAAGCGCAATTATTCTTGATTAGTCAGAACTGACAAACAACAGGATCTACACTATTTAGACAATTCAGTCTTTTCTAATGGTGTGCATTTTAATGCAGAGTATGTAATAGGTTCAAGGATGTGACCCTGTCTTTGATGTGCAGTTTATGATCTGCCACTTGATAGCCCAAACTTTTCCTTATCACTCTGCGGGAGCCCTGTATCAGTTCATGGGGCAAGAGGGGTTGACGGACAACTGCGGGAGAAAAAGATCAAATCTGGGGAGAGGAAAAAAAGGAGTCCTCTTTAGAAAACTGATGACAGCAAGAAGAGGGCCACAGAGAGAAATAGATAAACTGTCAGAAAGAGAAATTATCCCACAGCTGCCATGGCAACATATAGCACTAGGCAACAGAGAAGCCAACAAAAATAAAATAGATTTAGTTTAAAATGTCAGCTTGTAAAAATCTATTTTCACAGCATGTACATTCAAGTTAAGACGTTAACCTCACTTTGAGATATTCCTTTTGGATACACTTTAATGTAAAGTTTAATGAAACATTTTAATAAGACTGTAATTTATACCTGCTACAGAGTGATGTCATTGCGTAACTAAATGGCCTCTTTAGAAGTACTGACACCCAATAATCGATTTCTTCAAAGTCAAAAGAGGATTCAAAGATAGGAAAGTGTATTGCATAATTTATTCTCAGAGATGGTTATTGCAGATGGAGTGGAAGAACAAATGAAAGGGGGCAGTGAATTTGAGACATAGAGCAGACGGCAGAGTGACTGACTGGTTCTGCAGGGCGAGTACTCTGCGTAGGCGCTAAAATTTTGGACAGCCACATAGCAGGTCCCCACTGGATCTTTCTCCCCACTCATCTTCACTGTGCGCCAATGGTAAAGAGGGGCACAAGCCTACACAGAAAACAGACAAAAACACAGACTTATTTCTGCAAAGACTACCAACTGTGTTCCTTCTGATCATCATTTAATGTATCATCAACTCACCACCACTTTCTCTTTGTGCGTCCTGACTGAAGCGCCAAACCACTGGTGCGACTTGAATTCCAGAGGCTCGCGGTTGCCATTTACCTTTATCATTCGGTTATCTGAAGAGACAAATAGAGGAAATGTGCCCATAAAAAAGGGCCAGTGAAGGAGACATTTCTTAATGGAGCCTATAAAAAAGCCAATACTGACTGTGCCTTGCAGCAAGCTGCACCGTTTAGATGGAAAACATTTGTCCCCAATAAGGCATAACAAACATCTTAAAACAGGCCTATAACAAACATCAAAACAACCCCCCCCCCCAGTTTGGCGTTTGTCAGGAGTTTTGGATGTTTCACATAAAATGGAACAACACTAAAATAGAAAGAGCCTGCAGTCCTGAACTCCCTTTCCCAGAATCCACACACATTATGGACATATCCCAAACACTCCACAATTAAGTGTCACATATGGCTTGTTTGAATGCGTCTTTACTTTGTTCTAGACATTTTCCAGCATCTTTAAATGCCAGAGGGATTACATTAGTGTTTTACAGACCGTTCCTTAATAAACAATTTGCACAAATGCACACATTTCCTGTTTGACTTGCAGTTATACACTTTATCATTACATGTCAAAGGCTTAAATATATCATCATTACATTATGACAATATGATATCAGATAATGATAATGTTACAGCTTTACTGGCACTTAAAATGAGTTTAGTGTGCATTAATCAAACACTAGGTTTTTCTAATGGTGCATACAAAATCTATCAGTAACATGGAGGTGTCACCGTGTTAACCCTTCCCCCAACCCCCCGCAGCACTGGCATGACTTCTGCCTAACGTCACCAAAGCATCCAACCCTCAGGTACACACACATAATTAGACCCACGTGAAGCTGACACATGGATTAGAACCAGTACAGTACAAACAGATGGTCACCAGTCCTGCACAGTTTGAGAACAATGAATGTGTTTCTACCTGTTTTAATGGCTCTGTGTAACTGTAGAAAAATCCAATGCGACCACTGTCATCAATCATTTTGCGCTAACCCACGCTTTCCATTTAAGTGAAACACACATTAAAACCTCTGTTTTGTCCTCTGTTCACTAAATCTGAAATTTAGTTCAAGCACTTTTCACCAATATTAAATCCATTGCAAAAAATAAGGTAAAAGTGAACTTGGTCAAAGTCAGGACAAATAAAATGTCTCTTGCATTACTTTTGTCTCACTGCTATCGATTCAATCTTTGGCTGAAACAAGGATTATGGAAATGTGTTTGAAAATATTGCACTTATGTCACTAACCTATGACATGGTGGGTTTCAAACATATGGAGTACTGTTGTCACTAGAAGCTGCTGCTGAAGCTAAATCAACATCTGAAACGTGTTCCTTCCATGTTACACATATGATTTATTTATGTTTACTGCCAATATGGTGCCGATATGTTCCAGTCGGAAGACTAGCAGCTACTAAGATTCACCATCAAAGAGCAAAGCCACTTCCGTTGACAAGAACCAATAAAAAGATCTGTTGTGGTACGTAAAGAAAGGGTAAAACCTTGACAGAATGCTAAAAGGGAACAATGGAGATGAGAGAAAGGAAAGGAGACACAGATGAATTTTCAGCATCTAATAAAAAGCAGGCCTCACCCCCTTTTCTTCTAAAGGGGACTAAATTCCCATGTGCATACAGTTTACCCCCTTCTCGTCTCACTATTGTCTCACTTCTCAGCCCCTCGTGCACACACTCACATGGAAAAGTGTGCGTGAGAGTTATCAGAAACACTAACAAAGGGTTGATTGGACACTGCACAGCTGTAATCGATGCTAGACTAAGCACCTTTTTATGAGATGAAGCTGATGAGACACATGTGTCTTATCTCTCCTATTTTCTCTGCCAACTTAATGTATATACAAACGCATAGCAGACAGAGTATTGGGGCCTATCTATCATCAGAGTTTATAGACCAAAAGCAAGTGCAAACCTATAACCATTTTATTACAATTGTTTTCAGTAAACCAGTCTAATAACTCTCAAACCTCCTTTGTTCTCACCTGCAAAGCCATTATAACTAACTTTAACTAGATTTACCATACGTGTGTTGATGTTGTGCAAAAAGAGTGTATTGAACTTACTTGCACTGTCAAACGGTATCTGCCTGCAGCTGTCTGTCAGTCCAGGCCAGGGGCAGTAGTACACAGCCCCTGCCTCCACTATCCCAGGCTGGGATGTGTTCGCTTTGGGAGCCCCCACTAGCACACTCACCCTAATTGGGGAAAAGAAAAGAAGAAAAAGAAAAAAAAAACATATAGAGTGGTGTGCAAGCCATACATACAGTACATCTATAACATGTGTGCACAGTGTGGCTCATTCATTCAGCTCACTTTCCTCTTGTTTCATAATTCTGATTAGTTCTGTGTGCTGCTGAAACATGAGCGGCCCATGCTTTCTTTGCCTCATGCCAGGATTTGCTCCAAACAGTGCAATAATACAAAATGATGGGAGACTCATTTAATACAACATTACTCACAAAAAACGGTGTATTGTTGAGTGTATTTTTAGGTGCAGTTCTATGCAGATTAAAGTTTGAATGGGAACTTGGAGAACTTGGTAAAAAAGTAGGTAGGCTACTCACGTGTTGCTGTCAGTTGTAGCTTGATAGAAGTCCACAGAATAACCAAAGTAACTTCCATCGGGTCCCCTGTAAACAGTGGGATGCTCTGCGTAAAGGTTAAAACTCCACACCTCACTTGGCGCCGGACAGAGCACCGCTAGCAGCGCGAGAATAAACATCCCAGCGGAGGAAAAAGAGTCCCATACAACCTCCATCCCAGCAATCTGCAGACTATTTCCCTATATGAGCGAACGGGGGATGAGACTGAGTCCTCCTCCTATACGTGCAGGTGAGGTCAGTCCCAAACCGCGTGTCGCTGGTGCGTTGCTCCTTGATAGTACTGACAGCCTCTTTGAACCAGCGGCACCAGGTCTGCCCAGAGTCACAGTGTGGAGTACACAGCCTCGCCCCCGCTCTCTGCACTCAACTTTACCCCCCTCTCTCACACACAAGCAGGCACAAACCACATCTGAGCGCGCAAAGAGCCTGGCGCGTCACAGCGTCTTTTATGGCACAGACGAAGTTTCTGAAGCTATTATGGATACACTCAAACGCGACATCTACTAAATGCAAATATATAATCAGTTTACTTACTGTAAGTGTTGTATTGGCCGGTTTCATCGCCCATAAAATCACTGTTTCCTTCTCTCATTATCCATCACTTGTAATTAACCTATGTCACTAATTTTGTCGGCCAATTGGAGAGCTTTCTTAAGCTAATAGCAGTTTGGCTCATCTCGTTTTACTCAGCACCAGGCAATTTCATCCGAAACCTCTGAGGTAACATACGTCGTTCTTGTTGAAAATACAATCCCGCGTTTTGAAGATGTGACTAGCTCAGGAGATGTTACTAAATCCACATTTCTGAACAATGCCCGGCTAAGCTGCAATGTTCCGTTTATGTTGGACGCAGTGATAGAACATGATGTGTTTCCCTCTTTTCGCGCCTAAACTTGTCACGTGTTGTTACTTTGCCAAGCTGGTGAAGTTAATTAATAAGAGCTTTATGGTGCAGCTGTAGAACAAAATAGCAGCTTTCCACAAAGCTAGTTTTTTTTGAAGAAGAAATCGCCAGCTGCGTGTCCATCACTCACCCATGCTCATTCCATTCAAGAATATTTTTTTTTAATTATGTCCCATTCTTTGTTATTCTTTATTGCCCTGTTTGTAAGGATGAGAGCTGGACCTGGGATCTGCTGTTCCTCAAATGTTTCCATCTAAACCCAAGTTGAGCAGATGATAAAAACAGGAGGACATAAGCACAGAGGAAAAAAGAAAGATGAAGATGGAGTGAGAGTTTTTTTTTCCACCTTCAACTGGACTGCATCACTGTTCACCAAGTCTTAAATCGCTGCTCTGTTTGGGTGTCCGTAGATATCTGTGCGTAATCATTAATTGTGTTCATTCTCCTCCCTGTTTTTCATCAGATACATTTCTCACCAATATCTAGTTTCATCAAATACACACATTAACTCATGTACTGTTCAGGTTACGGGCTTTCAAGTCAACCAGTCTTGTTCTCATCACAGATTTACAGTGGGCCTTTCTGCTTTGATTAAAGCACACACCACTGAAAGACAACACAGTTATTATTTTACACACTGCACTCTCAATCCCTTTACAAACTCATGAGATTGTAAAGCACACTGTTATGCCAGATTAGGCCCACATCCTTTGTCCATTAACAAAATCCATTAAACACGCACACACTCCCCAGCCAATACAAGGATGGATACAGATGGAGCCAGTAAAGATGTTATGCATTACCAATGTCATTAAAAACAGAGCTAAATTTTCAAACAGCATATAGTGCTTTTTAACTTAAGTCGACCATTCAAATGTCCAGAAAATTTTATTTGGCTAAATTTGAAGAAGCAGTTTTATGGTTTTCAGTTTAGACAGATAACCATGTCCTGAAGATTTAGTGATTGCATGATTTAGGGTCTCTGGAAACATAAGTGAATTAGTAAAGAAAGAACCCCGATAGACCTTGGACATCCTGAAACCTGAGGCGTCCCCCTTGGGTCACTAATATAATCATTTTAGGCATACAATTACCAAAGCACACAGCAGTCAAACAAAAAGTATTTATTCCAGAGCCTTTTAAGTGTGATAATAAATACATGACCGCTGGGCCAACATCCAAATGTGGTGCATGCTACACACACAAAGCACCTGAAACACCTTGCACCTTTACATCAACGTCCAGGCCGTCGTCTGCGTGTGGGCTGGTCCCCAACACTGTAAACGCCTAACAGGGTGAATGTCTGTATTCTCAAATGTGGAAGGCTTTGGTAGATTTTTTCAGTCCTGTGGCTAAACAACTCCACATCTTGTTCAGAAAGTGAGATCGGTGACATGCAAAAACCCTTTAAGCTCACAAAACACTTGCGAGGTGTCTTGCGCTGTCTGTATCAGACCTGTAAAAAATAAACCAGTGCTGTTTTCTTTTTTTAATAGCTGCATTATAAACATCCTGTCACAATACAAGCAAAGTGGGGAGACAACAAGGTGAGATTGTGTGTGGAATGTGTGAGCGAGGATGCAAGAATGTTTAGACCTTGAATGCTTTGCTTACATTTGTGTCACATAATTATCATTGTTGAACATCTCAGTCTTTGTAATCTGCTGGACGATAGCACAAGAGAAGATGTGCAACACTGTCAGTGCTAGTTTAGAGATGGGGATCGGTCAGTGGTCCACAGCAGCTCAATGTAGGGCCACTTGGTTTGTAGACAGCGTTTGACCGGAGTGTCGTCTGTCCGAACCATGGGGTCCTCAAACCCTAGCACCAATGCAGTTCCTTCCACATACTCCACCTGAGAAGATACACGTGTGTCAAGGCACAGTTTGCATTGTTAAACAAACACAGATTTCAACACTTTTCATTGACTTTGACAAGCTCCAACTCTCTTAATTTCTTTTCCAACACGTCCTCAGAGGGGTCGGGATGGAGGCAGGGGGCAGACACTCACAAACACATACCAGCTAAGTGGATGGCTGTGTGCAGCTCTGTTTTTCTCATTAGAAACTCTAGGAATGGTAATGCCATCATGACTTTTAGGCACCGTGCATGTGTGTGTTTTCCAGTGGGCACATGTGGTCTTATTTCCTCATTTTCAGTTAGCACTAAACTGAAAAATGTGAAAATTATTTATATTCCAATCAACAGCCAATGACAATTATGAGTGTGGCATGTGCTTGGCCATTTATCACAGTGAGGCTGCTGACACAGGTCTGTGTTGAAATGACTTGGAGAAATCGAAGCTAAGCCAGGGTTTTTGGATGGATGGAGTAAGCTATTAGGCTTGTAAGAGCTACTGTTTATTCTGGAGTGGCTGTGCATAAATGATTGCAGGAAAAGAATAGAAGTAGCAGAACGAAAGACAGGTATAACCGAAAAGAGCCACCATTAGTTACAAAAAAGATGAAAATCCCAGAAACGTACTCTTTCGTTGTGGTTAGACTGTTTAAGTCCATTGTAGTGATAGACGGGAAATGAGTCTGGGATTCCTGAATCCTGAAACACAAGTGGACAGAAAGTAAAAAAACATGCCCTGTTGTTGGAAAGATATGGAGGCAAGACTTTTTTTTTTTTTTTTTATACATAAAAGCCAACAGCAGGTCTCTGCCTGTAGCCAAAGCTTCATGTTAAATTCTGTGTGAAATGTAAATATGTTTGACTATTTGTGCACTGAGGGAAAGCCAAACTTAAGTAGCCACAAAAGAGCCAACACTACAAAAATGTCCTGAGAGGGACACTTCCCATAAGTTTAGCTCAAAAGGTGCAGAATGCTAATAGGGTGTGTTGTCTGCGAGTGTGGCCAGAGGAGCGGTTTATATGCCTCCATGTGTAACCCTAGCCCTCACCCTGTTCCCGTGTGTGTCAGTGTGTGTGTCCAGTTGGCTAATGGTAGTATAATTTCTTTGCGGCTCGAGGCTGTTCCTCTGGCGAGTCCCTAAAGCCCTGATCACTTTAACACAGTTTCATCTCTCTGTCTCCTTGTTTGGACTGCTCCATATAGGTGTCTTACTGGTCGATCTTAGCTTCTCAGCAAATAACGTCATAAAACAGTGAACACACGCTCATAGATTTCACATGAGACACCACAGGAATGTGTTTTGGCGTGAAAACCTTTGATTTACTAAAACACTGTTTCACATACGCTTTGGAAGTAGTTGTCACCGATGTGCATTTAACTCCAAGTGTCTGTTATTGTTACTTTGTAAAACCTACTGTGTATAACTTTAACACATACCTGATCAGGGAAAAACTCCAACAGAAATGGGCCTAGAAGAATTATACCCAAACTCTCTGGATCCAGCTTACCCTTCACCAGACTGACACTGAAAAGACACAGACATTAGAGTATATTAAAAACAAACAAGAGCATAAAATGAAGTACAGAAACATGTTTTGTGTTTGAAATCTTGTCAAGTTTACCACCATCTCATTACTCAGTCTGGACCTGTAATACATACTGGAAAACTGTGTGCATGTTTTAAGAATACTGGGTTATAACTAAACATACCTCTCTCCAGACATTCTTACATGTTGGAATGGTTTTATTATTATTTCACTGATAAAACAAAATGGTCAGGGCAGATTATCCTTTTAAGGCTTTGAGGAGAGAGGCATGGTTTATGCCAAGACTGAGAGGAAAAAGAGCAACAACCTAAGTTTATTAATTTTAAGAGCAGTATAGAGGGCATATGTGGCATTTACAGTAGTAAAAGAGTGTGTTGAGGAACTAGAGTTGTTTGTGGTTTGTCTGTGCAGCCTGCACAATCTGACTGCATCTGTCAAAATAAATAAAACAAATACATGCAAATACCACATTTACTCAATATACAGTACTACAGCCAGCTGATGTTTATCTCAAATGAGGCCCAACTAGAGAACATTATGTCATGGATATTACAATACATAGACCAAAAAGCAAAGTAGACTAAATAGAAATGTTTGTGGCCTATATTAAGATAATGTATAACAGTGTGGTGTCTTTGATTGAAGACAACTAGCTAACTTGTACACATCATGTACTACCGTGAAGATGGCTTCGCAATTGGGGACCCTACATTCTTCTATTAATCATGTTTTGCTCAGTAACATTTGGCTTTTTTTAACGGTGAAATGTCTGCCGTAAATCTCTTGTTGTGTGGTAACAAATAAAACTTTTTGTAGTAGGATTCTCTGTCAAAATACTGTGTTCTGTTGTGATGCATCAGCCATATGGGGGTCTGCAGAGGAGATCAGCCGATAGGATACTTGGCCAGTCTCACGGCTGCAGTTCTTAGGGTTTATCGGTCCTTAAATGAGAATGTGCTTCTGTGTGAAGCGGCACTTTAAAGAGATTTCCTCCCTCTCTCGGTCTTTCTTCCTGCTGTTAATGATCTCCCCCTAAGCCTCTGTTTCAGACTTTCTTTCGTGGTTCTTAGTTTCTTCCTGGGCTTTTATAGTGGTCTTACTTTATAGTATAGTGTGGTAGTGAAATATGAGCAAGGGGCTGGTGACCTGGCCTGGCCGTGACTTAGGAGTTAGAACTTTAGACGCAGGTGCCCCACACACACACACACACACAACGTGCAGGCACTCACTACTCTGGTTCGGAGACCAGGTCAAGGGCTTTCATCACATCCTCCAGCAGAGACTCTGGGATGAAACCATTATCTGAAAAAAGAAAGAGAAAAAAATTAAATAAATAAATAATGAACGTAAAACTTAGCCTTCCCCTACATGCACATGGGATCTACACAATTTACATCACACATCCTGGGAATTCCCTCATCTGCTCAGCAAACCAACACATGCACCTTGTCCCGTCTCTTTTGACCTACATTCCTTTGCCATGATGATTGCTTTACCTGAAGAGAAGCTTTAGACGCTGAAATGTGTTTACCCTAAAGAGGATCCGTGTGTATCTGAGCACATGCTGCTTGTGTCTCATTAAAACATATTGTTTTGTGTGGCCTATTGTCTACATGCATACACAAAGAAGAAGTGGCTTGTGAAGATAATTAACTTACAAGTACTCTGGTTTTACGCTAACAAGGAACCCTGTCTTAGACCCTAGACCCTCTCAAAGCAACAAGTGACAGTGACTGAGAAGAAAACATTCAGTAAAAACAATGATAATCTGCAAATATTAAAGGCATATGTCTGGAAGGTGGAGCGCTAAGAGTATGTATCTGTGGAGTCGCCTCATGTGTCTCTGGCGCCCTGTTTCCACAACATAAGGACTTGTGCTGACTCTACATGTGACACGGACAGATTTACGATGCTTTTATACAACACTGCTGGCTACAGCATGCGAGTATACACAACAGTGTGTCAATAAGTGCCTCAAGAAGAAGCGTATGATAAATCCCAGACAAGTGCGAGTAGAAAAAGCCCATATGGTTTGTAAAATATCCACTAATGGACAGAATGTGCAACATATTGATGAACAGATGAACAAAAAATAAATAAATATAAAAACCCCAGTTTGACATATTTTTTTGCTGTTGTGGCCATAAGAGTCAATGATTTATTGTTGTGTAACTTGGCACGACAGATGCGCATCTCTTCAACTAACCACAATATAAACAAATACGCATAGTTGTATCGGTGCCATATAATGAATAATGTTGTTTGTGGTGACAAACACCAGGACTCGGTCAAGCCCAAGTACATCCTTCAAGTCCAACAAACTGCTCATAACCTCAGAAGTTATGGTTCCAGAGCAGCTAATCTTGGTTAATTCAATCAATGTTCAAATTAGGTAAAGCATGTGCTTTGTAAAGAGGCAACCTAATAGAACCAAACCTAATAAATTCATTTAAAAAGGTAGAAATGGCATAGAGTCATCCATTTACATTCATTTTAATAGACCCCAACCACAGCAAATACACATCATGACACATGATTATACATAATGTGCAATTTAATCTGTCTGTCGGGGTAGAGTTGGCAGTGTATTCGCATGGGGATAAGACTATTAAATTAAGAAGAGTTTAGAGTCAACTGTGATCTTACTCTAATGAATGGATATGCACTGTGATACTAGTTCCATGAATGTTAGATGAGGTAAAAGAAAAGAAAAGACTTCTGTAAACAAGAGGTGAACATTTAACAGGATTTAAATGAACACAGGACACAGCTGAGAGCAGGGCTTTCTAGTCTTTCTTGCTCCACATTCTGTGACTACATAAACATACATTATTTAGACATTTATGTAACTTTTTGTTTAGTCTTTTGGGTGCCATTGTGTCATGTTTTGTGCACTTCCTTTTTACCTTTACCCCAGTTGCCTACAAGTGACAAGAAAGTAAGCGTAGGGAAAAAATAAAAAAGGAATGAACAAAAGATGAAAAAGATGGGAAGGTTGATTCAGCTGTCCGTATGTAAGGCGCAGATCTCACCAAGCAAAACAGCAACAGCCAAGATGAAAGAATGAAACTGAGCTTGGTTTCTTGTGTGGAAAAAGAAATTGAAATGGAGAAAGGAAGCAACACATCTGTTTGAAAAAGTGTGCGCGTTAGAGAAAATTCTGGTGTAATTAAAGAAAGTACATCTGTGTAGCATGTTTTTTCATATATCTAGGCCATTAATAGGCAAATAAACTATAATGATCTATAAAAACCTGATGTTTGAGGAACAATAACATGACTAATGATCAGGTGTCCACCATATAGCGGGAAATAACACTCTTTATTACCTTCGGGATCATATGACTGGAAGACCCTCCTGGCCTGTTCGGAGGGTGACTCAGGGCCAACCAGGGACATCTCCTGCACACAACATAGAAGAGGTTAAATGTAAGGGATCGCTCGCAACGTTTTGTGATGCCCTTGTCCATGTGCAATAGGAGCGGCCAGTGCAATCAACAGAATCCTTTGCGTTATTAACTGATCTGCTGATAAAGTCGATGGTTTGTTTTCACTCAAAACATGCAATCAGGAAATTGATTCTTACATACACAACTTGTGATTTATGACAAGCTGTACAGTACAGTTTGTCAAGGAATTTTAGACAGAGCAATGATGGCATATGCACATAAATAATGAGAATGCTTTCTGATGAGGTTGGATTACATAGTACAGGAAGGCCAGACTGAACCTTCCCTTCCCTCATTTTTGTAAATGCAACAAGCTGACTAGAACTCCAAGTGTTGAGTGGTTATGAGATTTTTTTATATTCCCTCATCACTTCCTAATAAAAAAGGACACAGCATTTTAATCAATTGTTATACTTAACTAATAATTTCATAAGCCAGGAGGAAGTGGGCGATAACTTTCCTCGAGGGCACATGATGAACTACACTTTTACAATTTTATCCAGAGACTCCAAATGAAATAGTGGCTACTAGGAAGAAAAGATTTAACCATGTGTCTCAGCTAGTCATGTATTTTTGCAGAATGCAGGGTTAAAAAGTCAGAAGCTTCATACTACTCTTACATATCAGTGTGGGAGAGAGTCTGTGTATTTATGACAAGCAGGAGCTGGACAAACACACAATGTTTTTGGAGAGCAAATGAACTCTGCTCATCTCCTTTAGCTGTCCGTTATTAAAGCTTGAGCCTCAGATCCACGCAGGCTGCTAGGGTTTCACTAGCGCTTATTACTGTACGGACAGCTAACTGTGAGAGCGGGGTAAAACGACGTTTGGGGAGGGACACATTGACACGAGATGACTCCCAGCTGCCGCCACTTCATATGCGAAGAAAAACAGAGAGACAAACGAACGCTTGCATGCTGCTCAGTCACACTTGGTAAAGCCGGGCCTGATGCGTTACCACTACAGACTCCATAAATCTGTGAGAAAATTTGTCACTAGCTTGACAAGGCTGAGTTTCACTTATAGAGGTGGACATGGGTCATTTCATTGTCCCAGGAGGAGTTAAGTGTTGAAAATGTCTCGGAGGAGTCCCAATGTTGACAAAAGACATGCTAGATGAGCTACGTGCCTTGAAAAATGAACTGTCTTCAAGCTGAGCTGAGACAATGTGTTTCTCTTTCACTGCTGAAGAGCTTAATTGATCTTAGACTTCCAGATACAGACCTTATACTTGACTTAAATTCCTGAGGCGCTATTCAACCAGAGCCAAGTTAACAGTTTATCATCTGCAGGATGGCCTCATTTTGTGTAAATCACCTCGTAGGACCGCAGCTCCAGGATGTCGACAAAACACCAGACCGGGAAGTGGTCTTTTCACACACCAAACAAAACCTACTATTAGAACCAGCCAATGGACTCTAATATGAGACTAATGAGCACAGAGAAAAGAATAAGACGACACTGACTCATGTAAGAATCAGATCAAGCCGTGGTTGACATAATGGCAGCACATTGTCCGGGTGTGATGACAGGCCTGCTCGGCTGCCTTTGATCTGTGTTTTATTAGAGGCTTCGAGGAAGACGCTGCTGAGTTGGAAAACATGTCATGGAGCTAGTGCGCACAACAGGGAAGCTGTGTGTCTTCTCTTAAACTTGTGTTTGTCAAAAACAGAGAATATGTGCATCAATTAGACATGTCCTCCTGCAATGATTCATCAGATGTTTTCAAAAAAAATAAGCTTGTGTGATTTTCCCAAAATGTGCACACTGACCACAAGAAAAATAGAAAATAAAATAATGCACACACAAACGACCGCACTGGTGCCAAGGTTTTCCTTTAGAGCACATTCCAATCCCTATAGTCCCAAGTTTTTTTGCACACACCATTGACCCCCTTCATGGAGCAAAAACAAACCAAGAACAACAGAGCAGAACCCACACACTCCAAGAAATTAAACAACCGCGTAATACTGAACATTTGCTCCTTAGAAAAACACTGACTGAAATCAAACATGCTTAGTTAAAGAGCCAACCATTTTAAGTGCTTTAAAATAGTTTTAGTTGAAGAAAGCTGTGTTTGTATCAAATTAGAGCACACTCAGACTTGCACCATAGCACTACATCAGGTCTAAGTGTCCCACATAAGGTTTCCTCTCATTGTCGCTCCACTTCTGGTGTCTTCTCTCAAAAGAAGAATAGGTCACTAAGAAAAACAATCCCTTCTTTTTTCTGCTCTTTTCATTCTTTGAACCTGCATCGAGTACGTACTTAACTTTTAGAGTAGTTCCTCGGCTCCTACTCTTGACTTTTTGGCTAATTCTGCCTTCACCATTCATTCTTTATCTTTTTGTGTGGGTGCCTACATCGGAAGACAAAAAAATACAAGGACAGGTAGACTTGCTTTACTAGGGTTACCCTTTCTTTCCCTCTCGTTCTTCTAAAGAGCTATTGTTTGAGCGGAGAGCTTCTGAGTGGCCATAGAGTGCGTCTGAAGATATCAGTTTCGGGATAACAAAGCAGAGTTCTTGGGCCAGTGTGTCCCGACTTGTACGTACCAAGTAATGACATCCTCTAAACATAATTCAGTAAGATGTTTAGAGGCAATTTACAAATGTAAGTTTGAATGCAGTCTTTACGAGAGTTTGTTTTGCTCCCCTTAACCAGTTCACATCCTTAATGAGATGTACGCAAAATAATGGGAAACTAGCATCTGTCTGTACCAGTAATATGTGCAGTATTTGTTGTATTTAAGATGTTCCAGGGATGACACACACAACAAAGTAGTGATTGATGAGACTGTCATAGATCCGAAAGACCGTGTCTCTACAGAAAGAGAGACATGACACCGGAGAATAGTTGTATAGTCTAATGATGGCCCTAGTGACAGAGAACAACACACAGGGGAAAGAGAAGAATGTAGCACACACACACAGACATGGACTGGCTTTCACACAACTACAATGCTCTTTAGTCCTACCTGTCACACATTATTAATGACTGTTAATGTACACTGCTTTGTTATTTTGTCTCGGTGAGCAGCCCGCACCCTCTGATTAAAAGAAAAGAGATCCTGTTCACAACTGCATTTTTACAGTACTTCCACATGCAACATTTTGACAGAATATACACTATAATAATAATAATAATCTTTATATAGCGCTTTTCCACCTACTGTAGTAGGCACTCATAGCGCTTTACATACAGTAAAGTATTTATCACTGTTACACAACATCACTAGAGGCAATGTAGGTTAAGTGTCTTGCCCAAGGACACAACGACAGTATGCGGAGGAGAGCGGGATGTTATGATGGTTTGGGATGTTTCAACCGGGGCTCAAAACACCAGTCAAAAGTTTGGACACACTTTTTCATTGAATTCAACAAGAGAGTGTGTCCAAACTTGTGACTGGTAGTGTACATGGTTTCATTATTTTAGTTGTTTTATTGTTCCAGAGCAGTTTACATCAAGTTGAGTTTTACACTCAAACCAAAGTATGGGACAATTATTTCTCAAGTGCCTAAATGCCTCATTTCCTCCAATAATAGATTGTGTAACTAACTTTAGAACCACTCACTGAAATGTTCTCACAATACGAGTTATATAGGTTACTTTAGCAGTATTATATCTGAAATACTTGTACATCTTTAATAAGAAAGGCATCCAGTATCTTGATAGATATAAGATAAATGTTCCTAGTTTAGGATGATTTCAGAGTTTTCTGGCCAGGCTCACCAAAACTATTTCCCCCTGTACTAATAGGTTTGCTACAATGCAATGACAGTTTTCAGACTGATTCAAATGAAGCTCATGTTGTGAAAAATAATACTAGTAAGTAGTAATAAGAGAGTAACAGTAAGCAAATTTTTTGAAAGTTTCTTAAGTTGTAGCTGCCTTTCAGAACTTATGTCGACTAACAATTGGCAGTTATACAGTATATTATATATATACACACAGTATATACAAAATTCAAATTAGTTCAGTTAAATTAGTAACCCAAGCTCTGCGTGTCTGGATGTGAGCTTGAAGCACATTTTCAAAAAGGTCCAGACTGGAGCTGATGTCTTTAGGGACAGCATGTGCCACAGAGACCATTCTGTCCCACTAAATTACAAAAAAAAAAAAGACACTGACCCACAGGACGACTACTGTACACACACACACACACACACACACACACACACACACACACACACACACACACACACACACACACACACACACACACACTCCCAGGAGAGGAAGACTTTCAGCCTGTGAACCTCATCACTCAGCGAGGGTACAGCAGGAGAGGAATGAAACAGCCCCCCGCCTCTTTTCCGGAGTTACCACCATACTGCTCTTTAAAGTGCATCCTTCCTGTCCTCTGTCCCCTTCTTCTCTCACTCCCAAGACCAATAAGCTGTACATCCCTGATGTAGATAACAGAGAGTGGATAGAAAAAAAAAAAAAAAAAAAAAAGAGTTCATACTTGTCCCCATTACGTGATATATCTTTTATCCGTCATCTGTCTCTGTTCTGCAATGTATCAGTCTTTCTTCCTTTCTCACCTTCCTCTGGCGTCTCAGAAACTTAGAACTTAAAAACAGATATCATTGTCTGCCATAGACACACACATTACTAGTGTGTGTTTAAGGGGATAGTTGGAGAAAGTGGAATGGCCTTTGTATAGGTAGATTAGATAAAAACACTAATGCTATTAAGCTGATGGTCTGAAAGCAGCGGTCACACACTGGCAGCGACTCCGGGGAATACACACCCGTCCCCAATGGCAGACAGAAGGAGCCTCTGACACATCAGAGGTAGGGATCAGGTTTGCTGCTTTTGTGGCTCTATATCAGAGCTAAAAGCTGCATAATCAGGTAATGTGTATTTTTGTATCATGAAGCCTGGGAAATCTTGCTTCAAAATAGCTTGAGTCTCTTTCAAGGAGAAGAGGGTGACTGAGTGAAGTCTGCCAGCAGATGCAACTGTGCTATGTCTACCCTGTTCAAAGTGGTAGAGGGCCATTAGGGTGTGTGTGGAGTAAGCTTGTGTATTGGTGAATGTGTGGATGCTTGTGTGTTTTCCAGATAGGTCCCACTCTCCAGCAGTACAAATAGATCCAGATGAGAACTCTGGAATCACATTCCCTACAGGAAGCCATCCACCTGAAGACACACACACAAAGCTAATGCTAATCAGGATTAGGTTCCCCGCACTCAGGAATGCACTTGTAAAAGTTAGACTATGTGTCTGTGTATATGTGAACATGTCACCAGTGCCGGGAGAGTTGTAGCAATCGCTCATCAGCCCACATGACGACGTTCATCATGGAGCCAACATATGATCCACTCGCCTTGCACACAGTTATGTGTGTAACTGAGATTTAATCAATGGCGTATCAAGGGTGAAGCATCATGATGAAGATGATTGCTTGGGATTTTTTGGCCTCTTTGGTGCCATTTTTACAACAGCAGGGAGAATCGGTTTGCTCGCTCTAAACCAGCTGAAGTAATGTATTAAATTACGGTACACTCCTGAGATGATAAACAGGCTTGTTAAAATGCAAACTGGAGAGCATGCATACATGACACAAGCACAGCAATCTGAAGATGACTCATACTTCAAAGTGTCTCCTGAAGTCGAGTTGACCTCAGTCATGGTATGCAGTATAGTATAGCTCGTGGTAGTCCCAGATGTTTCTGAGTGCAGAATGGTTTTGTAGAATCTGGATCTAGCGGGTATTTTCCAAAGCCTGATTTGGTGATCTGGAAACGAATTTGACCACAACACTAAATACTAAATCGCACAGGTCCAGGATTTTCTTGTTATTGTTAAAAAACATGCAAGCCACAGTGGACACTGTGTAATCAGTGCAGTATTATTATTTACAATTATTCAAAATATTATATTTTAAAGAATAAATTAGACCTTTTGAATATAAAATGTCCACCCATACCTGTTCCATGATGTTATAGCCCAACAAAGGCAATTTAGGTTACAGCGGTCATTGAAGATCAGCTATGACTTTAGAATTACAGGCCATTGCTGTTGTAAGCACAAATGCACAAATACATTACCACTATTTTGATTAGACTATATAATTTACATCTTAGATTGTTTGGGACTCCCTTGGGTCCATCACTTTCTATCAAGACTTTTCTGCACGAGTTAAAGTTACAACATATGATTGTGTTAAAGAATTTGTTTGCATTTAAGTTCTTGAGGCCGGTTTTCACCCTCAATCTGGGATGTGTTCACCAGAAGAAAAATCTGGAATCCATATTGTTGAAATTAACATGACAGTAAATGTAAAATGAGGTACAGCTAAGAGTCTTTATGGCGCTGTTTGCATTTTAGCCATTATGAACTAGAAACCATTTAGCTGATCACAGATTGTAAAAAATGTTAGCAGATTTTTGTGTTCAGTCAAAAAGACTCATGTTTCAAAAGCCTAGATTTAGAACTGGCCATATATGACAATCTCTTGTTCACTTGTGTTCCCCCCTTCCTTCCCTTTTGGCTTTTTTCTTCCCCCAGCACATTGATATCTGACCTGCACTATATTAAATCTGTTAAGCACATTCCATATTTTGGTTTTTCTAACCTGCTGTGGAGTCTGGCTTATGTTTCAAACAATGTGCCTGTATTTGAAATATGTGTTCACTTGTGCTGCACTTACCTTGGTGAAGAACACAGAGAGGTGAGTTTCACTGCCAAGGATCCAAATAGGGTATTTTGGAGATTTGAGAAAAGCCCCAACCTACGATAGAATAGTGTCTTAAAGCAATCGTTCCAATAACCAGTGTTAAAAATATACAGTATAGCGTATTTTGTTTACTCTAATGTTCTAATAAATTTTAAAATAAACTATGTCCTCAATATGTAAAATCTTTGGCTGTTATTTTGTGTATTTGAGTCCATTTATAGCAAATGTGTGATTGCATGTGTGCCAGAAAACAAAATATGGAGTGAGAATGAGTTTTCACTTCGTCTGTTGGGACTACTCTGTCCAAACACATATTTTCACATGAGAGCTCTCACTTAAGCATGTGTATTTCTTTGCATTACTAGCACACTCACAGTTTACATAGCGGTTGACTACTATAATTTTTGTCATCAAGTTCAATTTACAATACTAATAATGAATGACCTATTCATATATTTTTATCACATTCTTAAAGTGTTTGTTTGCAACGTAGCTGTACCTTGCAGTAGCGTAGGGATTCCATAAGTGTGAGGAAGCCAACCATTGCCTGTTTGTGTATACCATGTAGTTCTGCAGAAAGGAAAGAGACATGAAGCAACAGAATATCCAATGTGTAATGATGTACGACTGGCAATGATTTGTACTACTATACAATGATGTTCAATGTACAATTTATTATCTCTGGTGGAGATATATGTTACAAATTAAAGATCTGTAAATAATGTTGGTTATCTTGTGTGTGTGTTGCCTAACTTTTGAGTGCAAGCATGGTGTAATATAATTGAAATCTTACTCATGCCAGAGCATTCCCTTTCTCCATCCCACACATTAGAAAAAGCATGGCCAGTTACAAGAAGATTAACTAGGCTCTGGCTGCAAAAGAGTAGAATAGTTGAAAAAAATATTTTTTGTCATCGTTGATCATTTTAAATTGAAATTGGTGAAGAAAGTTGTTTACCTGCCATGGCCATGCACAGGATCTATGAGCGGCTCCATGGTGTCCTGGATTTCATTTCGTATATTCTCAATTCCCTGTATATCCAGGAATATATATCCAAATGTTTAAGAACAAATGCAACATAATGTCTTTCTCTTATGCAACTGAAGTTACTGTACCTTGGTGAAAATTACAGAGTAAAGGAATAGTATGACTCCACAGCACCCCCTCCAGGTGTGGTAGTGAGACAGCACCTCTTCTCTTAGATCAGTGACAGATATGACTGTCCGTTTGCTGCAACAAAAAAAAAAAAACACACACAATAGACAACCAGAATCAATAGACAATGCCCCAGTATTTCAGTAAGTTTCATAAAGGTCAAAATAATTAACAACCGGAATGACACATTTCCTTTGATAGACATTTTAAATCTACTAATAAAATCAATTTAAGTTTTGTTTTCTGTAAGGAGGTCTTATTGAAGTTCCCCTTCTCAAGAAGCTCTCTTCATCGATTAGCATAAACATGTTCACTATGAGTCAGCATTGTTTTTTGCCTACAATGTTTGGCTTGTGTGGCAGACGATATGTGGAGGAAAGCTAGTAAGTGGTATTTTTGTTAAGAAATCAGTTAAATTGCAAAGTCAGCAACTAGTGCGTGGATTAAATAGCGTATTTATTAAAATTTAAAGCCAGTTCTCACAAACGAGATAAGTTATATAAACAGATATATACACTGTTAATACCATCTTTCTGAAACCATGCCTTAAATTTAGTCGTTTACTTGTTTGTCAGCGTTTTTGCAATGAGAAACAGACTGGGCTATAAAGTATCGTCTTCTCAGACTGGTGGGAATCACTTACTGGAGAACACTGTGGAATCGTTCAAAGCCAAGTTCCTCAGCAGCCAAAGCAGCTATGAACATGAAAATGCATATTGAGGATTAAAATGATCAAATAGCAAAATAAAATAAAATTTAAAAAAAATCCCAAAAGTTGTTAGTATTTATGTTTTTCGGATCAAAAATTTGTACAATGCAAGCGTATGACATAAGTATGACTCACAGGTTTGCTGTTCCAGGGCTGGCTGGCTGCTTTCTGGCACACAAGACTGTGTTTCTTCTTGTGTGTTTGTGTGCGTGCTTGTATGTGGGCTCTGCCCCTTGGCCCAGGTCACTAAGCAGTAGCCTGTGGAGGGGCTAGAGCAGGCCGACTCCAAGATCTCACTTAGGGTTGAACACATTGCAGTTTTCCGCTCCTCCTCTAAATCGAAACCATGTGACAACCCAAACAGTAAATACAACACAGTGATCAATTTTCTGTGTTGGTCTTCAAAACAATTTACCTGATATATTTCTCCAATTGGGACTTTCTCTGTTAAACATAATGTTCTTTAGAAGGAAAGCCTGCAAAGAAAAACAAAAATGTACTGTGCATAGAGCTATAGCTCAATATTGTTTATCACTATCAAAATTTATAATTTCCTTTAAAATGTGTACAACACAGGTTTGACATTATAACTCTTGTTCAAAATCTATTCATCATTGTAAATTAAATCCTACCTGTACAGGTGCAATGACAGCACATGGACCTCCTTCAAACTGCTCTAATGCTGTATGTTCATTCTCACTGAAAACAAATCCTGTGGTGACAACAAAATAATAATAGGTGGAATCAACAGAAATCTTACCTCATACGCAGTGCACTCTAGGCCTATATGTTATAACACAAATGATTAATACCTTGGGTCCATCTACGAAAGATGGAGGCAGATACTACTCCATTAGAGGGTCTCCCCCAAACCAAATCCACTACTTCTTTATTTAACTCAGACATTTCACCGCTGGTAAAGCCACAGGACCTGCCTCTTCAGAGCAACAACCACGTGGGGACAGCTGGGGTCTGCTGACGCCAACCTGCACGTTCTTCCTCGGGGTGACAGACCACTTCTCTCGGTGGGCAGATTCTGCGGCATTTGCCACAAGTAGGAGCTGGCTGTCGGTAAACTGGCGGCTGGGAATGACATCAACGTTGCTACTGAAAACAACTATGAAAACAAGAAAAGGTTCTATGAAAAGCAAAGTACAGTTTCAAAACACAAGACTCTTAGGTGCAAATCTATAATAATAGTGGGGAAATTAATCGATATTGACAGTAGCCAACAATTGTGTACCGCTAGCTGTTAGATGCTGAACGCGTCGTCTGAACAAAAGATGGCTTAGTGTTAAATACTGCCATTACTTAAAATAAACGTGGTGGAAATAGTTTGAGCTTGTACTCATTTAAATTGCCGCGACAATATCAGCAGGTACCTAGCATTAGCATAACTAGCTGCTAATTTTTCCAACGATTTTATTGATTCAATTACTTCTTATTATCAGCAGTGAACACATCTAATATATATTTCGTACTATCTGCAAGGCATAGGAAGAGCACTATTACCTGGGATAAGTTTAGTCCCTCTGTTCGGTCTTGACTGTATATGTATTTTGTAGCAATTTCACTATCATCAACGTCTCTGTCATTCGTTTATTTACATCAGATTTACAAAAAACCGTGCGTACAACATGACGTGCGCGCTCATTGGTTTAAATCTAAAACGTTCCCAATGCGTCCGTGGGTCACGCGTTGGCTTGGCACATCATTGGTTAATTTTTACGTCAATCATATCAAAAACCCGCCCACAGATAGAGGCTCTATAATGTAACTTCCTAACGAGATACATTTAAATACAGTTTATCTTTGTTTTTATTTTTTACTTTAATAAATAGTTTTTTGCACATTGCTATTGCAGAAAGTTAATTTTTTATAGGAAATTTTTTAACGTTTGAATATTTTGTCCTTTACATGTATCCGTAGTAGCCACCCTTTTACTGGTCCTTGAGCATGCGCACTGAATTCTCACGTCACTACTACTTTCCACGCGTGTTTGGGTTTGCCTGTTTTAAAATCCTCAAGAGTGTAATAGAATAGGTCTAGAAAAAAAAACTGCTTTTGAGTGATACCATGGGAGGACAGGCAAAAAGCAAAAAGAAAAACAAGCCAAAGAGGAAAGAGAATCGTGCGAACAGAGGTAACCGCTAGTAATTGTCACATAATTTATAATACAAGACAGTTTATTACAATTGTGTTATTTATTTATGTATTATTTGAGCCTAGTTGATATGTAATATTTCTAACACGTCCCCCTCACACTAGATTCTGGAATTGTTGGGTTGACACCTCAAGAAAGGATGACAGTAAGGATGCACATAAAAGCCACGAAGAAGACTGCTGAGAAGTTCTCTGTGCAACAGCTTTTGGAAAAGGTAATATTATTAAATGTCTTCTTGTATTCTTAAGGAATAAACGGTCGTGTTGTACTTACAGGGCCCTTTTCTCAAATCGGACCTAAAACCCACACTGAGCTTAGGGTTATCCCAACTCACACCAGGGCATTGAAGAGTTTAAAGGTTAGGTGAGTCAATTGTAAGTTCACAAGAGAAAAAAATCTTAAACAAATGAGCTGAGAAAAAAGAAAATTATTCACAAGTGAAAGTTGTGGGACTTTGGTGGAAATGGAGAACCAATGTTCTGTTTAGTGCGCAGGTGTAAAGTTAATGGATTATGTTTAGAATGCAAATAAAAAAGCATGCAATGTAATTTCATGTATGGATAAATTAATGTTTAAACCTGTGTTTTTTATGCTTTACATGGTTGCACTTTTTACAGCACATTGTATATTTTAGCATTTCAACATTACACACAAACATTAAGTGTCTTATTTTTTTCTAAATGTTAATGAATACATGAAATAAACATAAATCTCTAGGGTCTATTATCTGTGTGTGTGTTCTCTCATATACAGACAGAAGAATGCATGGACAAATTTGACTTTGAGATGGCAAGTCTTTTTTGTCAGCGGGCTCTAGACCTTGATTCCGCCAATCTGCAAACTTTGGACATGCTGGGACACATCTACTCTGAACTAGGGGATAGTCAAAAAGCTAAGGAAATATCCTTTTTCAAAGTTCGCTTCATATTCCTCAATTGTTTTTCAAGCATAGGAATATGCTTGTACCATTAAACATACTAAACATTACTTTATGGCATTTGGTTACACACAAATACCATCAGATGTATTTCCTAATGGAAACAAACGGCGCCACACACACCTATCTTGTAACATTTTTATGAAAGAGAAATAGGAAAATGTTAACTTAGTGTATTTTCAATGTCAATCTGGTGTAGTGGTTTGATTTAGTGCTGCTTGGAATCTTGACAATTTAGGGACCTTGACCAACTTATGCAGATCTTTCAGAAGGCGGTAGAGTTGAGCCCAGACATAGGCCACGGCAAGTACATGTCCCTGGGACAGATCCACACAGGACAAGAGGCTGTGGACTACTATATGAAAGGAATACAAGTTCTGCTTTCTTCTCTGGAAAAACAAGCAGAGAAAACAGTAGGTTCACACACATTATTTTGGGTATATTTTTCTATTCAAAAGTGAACAGTTTGATTGTTTGTATTCACACTTGTTGGCACTTATCACAAGAGGGCACTGTTGAGACATTTGTGAGATAATCAATCGGTGTGCTTTAATATTAAACTAAAAGTAATTGGTTTAACTATGTTTACGTTACTTGGTTTCATTTTTACAATTTAAGTGATTGTTGAAGTTTACTTACTTACTTATGTTTTCTAAAAGCAGAAATAGTGATTTACTATAAAGGCAGGCAACTGATTATGTTGTGGTCCTTTTGAACCAGTCGCAGGTGGGAGCCTCTGCCTTTCCAGAAGAGGACCCTGACCTGCCTACAGAGAAGGATGTCAGTATGGCCCACTGCTCCATCGCTGAAATTTACTTAACAGACCTTTGGTACTGAAATACCAAGTATTATTTACTTAACTCGCTGTAATTCATCTAATCACATTTGTAATAAGTTGTTTTTGTTTATCTGTCTCCTTGTGCATATTAGCATGGAGGAGGGTGCAGCAGACAGGTGTCGAGAGTTTATTGAGAAAGCTTTACAGTATCACCATGACAACGCAGAGGCTCTACAGCTCATGGCTAGTTACCTGTTTAGTGTAGAGAGAAACCAGGTCAGTACACACACTCTCACACAACTGGGATGAGTTATCACCACATTAAAGCAGGATTCTGCTGAGGTAATTATTCTGAGCAAATTGAATTGTATGTCATTAATCAGTACATGGACACTTACATTAACTTGCGCATACAAAGACACCAATAGGAATGTTAATTATTGGGTCAATCTTTGAGGCCATGTGTGTGATAAAGGGGACGAGCAGCCAGTTGGATTTGATATGACCTTTTTGGTGTAAAGCACTACCTAACTAAAGATAGGCAATACTTTTTGCAATGTTTAGGCATTTCCAGTTTACAATAAAAGGGATGAATATTGTGTAATTTCACATATTTTGCACAGAAACAGAGCAACACAACCATGATTTTAACATATTACATGATAAAATGGGGACAAGTTGCAGAGTCGCAACTCCATTTTTCAGTAACCCTTAATGCAACTAAACAAAACTTTCTTTGGTGTTTTGTCTCCTGTTTTTTTTAAATGTTTTTTATTAAACCATAGAAACTACTTGCAGTTTAACTTCAAAATGACCTATGTATATCTCTAATACTCTGTGTATGCTCTTGGGGGCAGCATGGGTCCAATTGTTTATAATGAAAATGCTTGACCATGTCAATGACTACATCGAGGCCTATACTGATTAAAAATAAAGGATTACTGAACATAGAAATAAACTGTTTGCATTTTGTGATAGCCTACATAATATATCTCCTATATCACACGTTTTTTTTTTTTGTTTTGTTTTCAGGAAGGCAAAGAATACTTGTTAAAGTGTGTTGCTAGATGGCTACCTTCTCAGAAACAGAAAGCTGTATCCAGCTCAGATGAGGATTTACAGGTAAGCAGTGACTGTCTGTTGTTGCTGGTATTTCTCCAACAGCAGCCTGTGTTTTTTTTTTTTTTTTAAAGCTTCTTTAGCTAATGGGATTGTTATAGTGTGGGTTGCAATAAGTAAAAACATGTAAACACAATACAGAGATAAAAGCAATGCAAAATAAGAACTAATAAAAATAAATGGAGCAAAAACATTGCATACTACAAGATTTCTAGAGGATAAGAAGTTAATTTACAACAGGGAATATGAGAACAAGCAAAACTGCTTTTATGTCAAGGTTAGAATGAATTCTGACCAAATAAATTTTACCTGAGTTTACACAAAGATTTTGAGCAAATGGGATTTGAGTGGAGGCATCGGGCTGATGATAGCCAACAAATATCCCAATGGCACCTCTGGTATGACTCTTATCTTTCAGAGCAGGTTGATCCGAATCCAGGGTGCTGCCACTTTCTCTATGATTAACAGCCACATAGCCACAGCACATTTTGTACCTTGAAATGAGATTGTGTTATTCTTTGTCAAACCAGGAACTATGTTTGAGGATGTTTGTGTGTAGACTCGGGTATCTGTGTTGTCCTTTTTCTCCAGAATGAGATCCCTCCGTACGAGTCTCGCATCACCACAGCCAAACTGCTCATTGAGGCAGAGGAATATGAGGTAAAACTGTGTGTGTGTGTGTGTGTGTGTGATACTGTTGCCTGTAGGTTTCCTAGTGGGAGGGCGGTATGGCATTTGTATGTGTATGTGCATGCATTTGTGTGCTTTCCTTTCTGCTGAATAGCTCTGAAGGTGGTGAGGCCATGCCTGGTCTTTATACCCTCCACAGTTCAGTGTCAATAATTGAAGAGTGGTATTTACAGAGAGGGACAGGGGTAAGTGGGTACACAAGGGAGGTGGGATGAGAAGAAATGAAATAAAATGTGAGGTGGAGGAAAAAAGGAGATGGATGGCTGTCATAGCTGTGCTGTGGCACTGCTGTCTTCTAAATCATATATCAATTTCCAGTATTAATGGCCTGGAGTTTAGTGGCTCACCGTCTTCTGTTCAGTGCAGCAACTCCGTGCAGTCATTAATGCTCCAAGTCATTTTCTGTGATTACTGCCACCCAACATCTGAGTGATCTTGTTGAGCGCTTTATGGTTATTACTGACAGGAAATGAGAACAGAGTCCTTTTTCCTTCTTTCCAAACAGTTCAGCACTGGTTGTATTTGTGTGTTTGGAGCATGTGCTGTCAGGTGTAGCAATAAAATGACAACATTCCAGTCTACGGTTTTTCATAAGTCATTTGTCTTCATGTCCTGTTGGTGTCATTAAGTCTCAAACACACGCATCCTAAGCATGTTATGTCTTAGATCTATTGCTACATGAGTCTGAATGTCTGCCATAAATGAATACATATAAATAATCTCTTGGGTTTTTAACATCTAGCAGCCCTGTGACATGTTTTGATTGTAATGCTTGGCTGATTTGGCTCCTAATTGTAATTATTTATCATACTGATTTATGTTATTCATTTATAGTTTCTATTGTAATAGTTTTAAAATTTTTACTCATGATTTAGATATGCACACTTTCTAACTAACTATATTTTATAAAGCGCTTTTCCACCTAGTAGGCACTCAAAGCACTTTTAGTTATTTTATCTATTTTATTCATCAAATCAGTTAACAACAAAGTTACTTTGGTGCCAAAACCTAGGTAATGAATCCTTAAAGAAACACGTTTCAGTTTTACAAAGAGAAAACATTGTCTGGAAAGTCTCACTTTTAACAACATTTATTTATACTGAAATGTTGAACTAAGTGCTTGTATTAAATGTTTTTAATTGGCTTTCTAAGCTATAACTTATTTTATTATGAGCATCTCTTCAACCTTCTGCCTAAACAAGACATGTGTATGCCACTTCATTTTGAAAAAAATAAAATAAAAATAGAAGAGCACAGTTGCTGTTCAAGCCTTTTTTTCTCTTGTTTGATTGTTTTGAAGAGAAATACTTGAATGCGTTCCAGCCTGTTAGTGGAAACTGACAAAGAACACATAAGCCATAATTATAACACTGCAGCAGAAGAAAGACAAGTGTGTCGCTAAAAATGCACTGTTTATTTGTCAGAGTAATTGTGTTTTTGTAGAGATTAACCAATAATAGCAATAATATAATATTTAGTCTTGTTTCAGGAGATGGATGTTTTCTCAGTCCTTTACACATGACCTTCATCCTTACAGTACACATTAGCTTGAGCTGACAGACAGACGGCCTCCCCCGACAGCCATTAAGATTTCTTTTAGGCTAGTTCTCACACCAGCTGATGGATAGCTGCTTTATGTGCCATTGTGGTTTATTTGGTTTACCAGGACTGCTTCTATTCTTTTATTATATTCAGTACAAAGCGTCCTTTCTAGTGCTGCTCAGACGTAGAGTTTGAGCTGACATCTTGGATTTATTTACTTAAGTGCAGATGTCCTTGTTTGTGTATGGGAGCGTGTTAGGGTTTCTGTGTGTTAGAGATACGGCTTGGCCTCGCTTGTACAGTGATTTGTCTCTTTCCTGTCTCCACTGCGTGCTGGCAAAATGATTCTGTTAAACAAAATTGCCTGAAGATTACGTACACAGACGCACTGACTGCACAAACGTACACACAATGGCGGTTATAAATGAGGTCCTCGCAAGAATGCAGTGTTTTTCCTTAAACAGGTTAAAATAAAGAGGACAGTGTGTATTGTCTGTTGTGTGCTTGTGTGTGTCTGAGGTGCTATACCATTGTTGTTCGTGGACTGTATTTGCATTGTTTACCAAGATACTTTTTGCACCCTTCTCTCAAACTCCCTTCGTTTCTGTTTTTTCATGGGAATATTAATCTTGTTGTTGTTTAGAGCGTGAAGCGGCTTAAGAAATCTCTGAATCTTTAATCACTTGCCCGTGGGTTGACCATTGTCATTAGTGAAAGTGTGGCTGGAGATGATATAATGGTTATCAGTGCTCACTTATCTCAGCTCCCAGAAATCTCTTGTTCTATTTTAGTTGGTCTGTTGTATCAGTGGTTTGATATCCACACAGATCTTCATTCTTATCGCTTCTATCTAAGGGCTTACTAGTGTGATGCAGTGGAAGTCAAGTATATAATCCCAAGGACAGCTTTAATCCATTCATCATCAGCTGGTATTAGGTGTTTTGTTTGTTTATTTCTAATCACTCACTGATATTTCATTGTCCCGGTTCATTAACGAGAATGGCGTGTGTAGTTGATTATTGGCCTGGTGATCTGTCAGGTGACTCTCTGACATGCACATTTACACACCTAATGAGATACGCTTAAATAACCTGCCCTCCTTCACACTGCTCAGGCAATAGGCCTCTTTGCTGCTACCAGAACCACAAAGGCTTAATGAAAAGGGAAGACAACCTCAAAGAGAGCCAGAAAAAATTAGGAAGCTCTCCAACTAATAAGACTGCTTTAACAAGAAGCGAGTGCTGCTTGTTGTGCTCACTGGTTTGTGCAGCCCTCTCACTATGTGTGCTTCACTTCTAATGTTTATGCACGCACACAGGCGTGTGCATGTCTTTTTATTTTTGCCCTTCACCACGGGTGATTGGCTAACAGTTGCCTCCAACCTGAAGTTGACAAAAATCAATATATCATCACCTGGGGCCTTACACACAAACGCGCACACTTTACGACGAGGATCCACACGCAGAAAGACCGAGCAAAACAAACACACAGCCTACTTTAGTCAAGGGCTGTTTTCTGTAATAGCAACTTCCCACAGAAACTGCCCCAGACAGTGACGCTTGAAGCAAAGGTCACCAAACATTAAACTCCTCTGAGATCTCAAAGCTTCTCTCTAGACCAATAATCAAAGAACTGCTTGGTAAAGGTAGGGTACAAGAGACGTTGGGTCAGGCTGACATTTAAGTTTATAACTCTGCCTTTGGTCTAGAGCACATACCAAGATTCTATTGACTGTTAATGTAACTGAATGTATTAAAAGGGCTATCGAGCAGAGCAGTGCACGTGGCTATTGACTGTGCGATAAGCACTGGCACTGTGTCTATTGACACCCATGTCTGTTGCCTTGTTGGTATCGATGGTCTTGTTGATTGGACAATGGTCTCATAGACGCTTGTCAGAAACCTGAGCTGACATTGCCTGCAAGATGCATAGCACCACTAATTTTGTCCATCTGTGTTTATTTGTGAAAACTATGAAAAGAAGATAAAACTTATTTCCACTTTTCTCTGTCAGACTGCCGTGGATGTGTTGGAAGGTCTTCTGGAGGAGGATGATGAGGTTGTCCAGGTAAGCAATGATTCATCTGTTTTGGTAAGACAAAATGTAAATGTATTGCTTTACCCTCTCTGTTCACACCATCACAGTGTATAGAGAAAAATCAAGAGAGTTGTAATAGAAGCTGTTTGCAAGTATGTGCATCATGAGTGAACTCTTTCGGTTGCTTCCCTTCGATGTTCACACATACAGTATGAGTGATAACTTGAATGCTTATTAGAGGACTGTAAACTGTGCTTCAGTGAGAGGAGTGCCATCAGTTTGCTCTAAATCCTGTCGGTTTGTCACAAGAGTAGTGAAGGTGTTCCACTGAATGCCAGTGAGAAGAGCACGACATTGTCCCCCTTCCCTCTACCCCTCAGGCTCAGCCTCCCACTTTACCCCCCAAAGCTGACAGATTGAGAGCAGTCATCTGGGGGCTGAACTTTTAAACTTGCTCTAGAGATGCACAGCTGTGACATTTGATTTGAGCAGGCCTCTAGCCAATCATAGTATATGCAAAAAGTCACCTGCTATGATGGTCGGAAAGTATTTTTCCTGATGCTGTTTCACTTAGGTAGCCATATTAGGAATGTCAGGACTCCAGGATTGGGCACTTTATACTTGGGTTGTTTTTCTGTTCTACTTCATCTTTTGTCTTAATTTTCTTTTTTCTTTTAAGTTCTGGGAGATAAAAAGTTAGTTCTCGCTTCTGTCTTCTCCTCTTGCAAATCTTAATGGTTGGTGCCTCATATAACGTCTGCACAAACAACTGTGCGATTTCCCTGCAAATCTTGTTTCAAAGGTATTCAGTTGATTCATGATGCTCTTGTTCTTTCTTGAGCAGCACCATATGGGAGGTAAGATGTGCGTTCTTTTTTTAAAATGACAATAGTTCCATGATTTGACTGACAGACTCTGTCAGTCTGTTTTATTGTGCTTCTGACTTAAGTTGTGCGTGAGTGGAATGTCTGAAGTTCTTAATTAGCTAATTTTCTTATGTCTTAATTCCTAGTCCAGATGCACAAAAACTAATCTTACATTCGAGCATCTACAAAAAATGTCAAGCCTATTAAAGTTTTTATTCCTTTTACTCCTGAAAATAACCTGTGTAAGAAAAGACTTTTCCTCTTCTATGATAAAAATGGTGTTGCTATCATGTAGAAACTCCATTTATCCAGTGCTGCTGTTGTTCTGATAAGTATGGCTGCAGGGGGTAGCCTCCCACTCAGCATGCTGAGCGGCAATTCTGAATTCAGTGTGGCATGCCTTGATGTGTTTGTTAGCTAAATGGTTGATTTGGCAGAGGTGCCGGGCTGCGCTGCCTCTGCCCTCGATGAATAATGAATAAAGCTAATATTCGGATCTCGACGCTTGAAGAACAGTGGGTGGGTGATCCCTGGCCTTAGATTAGAGGCTCACACATCTCCAAGTTCACTCAGAATTGAAAAAGATTGTGTTTTTAAAGATACAGGAGCAAGCTAAACATGCTGCATGAAACTTCTTCTTTTTTTTTTTTTTACCAGTAATATTTTATTTCAAATAAATATTCTGTGTTTTAGAAAGCACCAGTTCTAGTTACTCCAAATGGTTTGAAGCACTTCATTTAATCACATTTTTGGCACTTACTTTTAAAGACAGCATTGGTATCTACTAATATAGCATCATAATTTGCTTTAAGTCCAATTGCATCAAAAAATAAACCCTACATACCACTAAAGTGAGCCAATTTAATTATTTAGTGGAGTAGCAAATACTGTATGTGTGCAACTTAAATTATTAAAATGCAGTAAATAAACATATTAAATTTTATTTTAACTACACTGATCAGCAGTGCTGTTAAAGGATAGTGTTAGTCTGTAACTTCATATTTTCAAATCTTTAAATATTAAATATGCCACTAATTCTTCAACAAAAAGTCCATGGAAACCATTTCAAATGATTGAGTGGAGGGTTTGTAACACATTGTCATTTCAGAAATCATAAACAAAATGTCAATACCAATCCTGTTCATTAATCATTTTTTACTGTAACTTTTCATAGTATTGGGCAAAGTCCTAAGAAGTTAACTTCTTAGGACTTTTAATGTCTTGGATATTACTTGCTCTGGAGCAGGTTTGGTGTGCAGTGGATGTTACCATGGTGACATACCTCAATGAAAAATGAGCCTACGTTGTGGAAGTGGGAGAGCAGAGGAGAGTTGGCTCGTTAGGCCACAAATCCTGCGACGGGACAGCTTCATTTATTTAGATTTTTATGTATTGAAGCAGGGCGCTGGCTGTGACAAATGCTCGCAGGTATAAAATAAAGAAATGGCATCAAGGGAAAAAAAATCAATAAATAAAAATTTTAAATAAACCGGATCTATAATCCTTGCCACTGTAATTTTTCCAAAATGGTGAAGCTTTCATTGATGACTGTGAGAGAATTTGCATTGCTAACTTAATATTTGCTTGAAGATATTATTTTCATAGTAGATCATTTTCAAAGTGTAATCAAAATTATGGCAAAACTGTAGTAACTAAATAGTTAAAAAAAAATTTTTTTTATTTATTTTGATGCTTTTTAAGTACACATGTACCCATACTAAATTCATGACGGTTTATTAATGACTAAAGTATATCTCGCCCTAACAGTCATTATGTGAATGATGTATTGCTTGTGTGTGAGTATGTGTGTTGTTGCATGTGTGAAACACATTTGTCACTGAAGGACGTTTGTGCAGACAGGCTTTTTGAGGGTTACAAATCTGTTTCTCTTGTCACTCCAATGGAGAGCACTCTCGCTGTCTGAATTTCTGTGCTCCCCACCCAAAACCCACGTCTCTTTCTCTGTGTCTCCCAGGTGTGGTATCTCTCTGGCTGGGTCTGCTACCTCCAGCTGGAAAAGGCAAAAGAGAAGCAAGAAAGGGAGGGCAGAGAAGCAAGTGAGGAAGAGAAAGATGATGAGAAGGCGTTGATGGATGCTGCCCGATCGTACCTGACCAATGCTAAAAAGGTAAATCACATTAAAAAGCATGTGTTATGAAACTATTACTGTTTTGAATTCAAGAACAGTTGAATGGAATCCTGGGTATATAGAACGTCTTTGTTGCACTGGCTAGGATTATTGAAAAGTGTTCTTGAGGAGAACATGTTGTGCCGTGAACACAAGAGGAACCATTGTTGCCTAAGCAATGTCTTTTGTATTAGATTTAAATATACCCTCATCTCATTTCCCCTCATGTGCACACATGCACAAGGAGAGATACGTCTCATTCATTCTGTCACTCCGTTGGAGAGAAATGTCGCTATTGAGCTGTGATTCATGTTAGTCTAAAATCCAATAGGCTTGTAAATCAGACAGCACAGACTGAGTGATGGCAGGCCTACCTCACTTTTTTTTTTTTCTTGTCATCCGCTCTCCTTTTTCCCTCCCACCTTGTTGTGTTCATCCACAGATGAGTAGGGGCAATGTATTGATGTATGTCTCTCTTGCCAGCAGAGTAGTGACAGGCCTGTCTAACCAGCTTCCACCGGGGATGTCCACAACTGAGGGCGCAGTGAGCTGGGCTTTGAGCTGCCAAGAGAGAGAAAAGAAGCAAACTACAGGGAGGGAATTAAGGACACAGTATGCATAAAGATGTAAGCTGATAGCTGTGTAGAATGACTCAAGAAAAATTAAACAATATAATGTAATAGTTGATATAATGTAGAAAGAATAGTTTAAGTAGTATTTACATTTTCATTTTGTCATTTTGCAGACGCTTTCATCCAAAGCAACTTACAAATGAGAAAAACAATGGAGGCAATTTTAACAACACAAGGTAGCAAAATGCATAAGTGCTCCAAAAACTAGTCATTTAGAACCCAGCACTGTATACAAACCTAAGGATAATAAGTATTTTATATTATTAAATTTTTAAATGAAAGGAAGTGGAATTTAGTGTTTGTCAGTCAGATGATACAGGATCTGCTATGCACGGGAAAAGCCATGCTTCCAAATGACCGAGCCGAAGGATGTCATGTATATGGAAAAGAGTAGCGGTCCAAGCACTGAGCCCTGTGGCACCCCTGAATTGAGATGCTGGGACTCAGACACTTCATTTCTCCAGGATATACTCTGAAATATCTTCCCGTTTAGGTAAGGCTTGAACCATTGCAACGCCATTCCAGAGTCACCCATAGCACTGAGAGAAGACAGGAGGATGTGGTGATTAACAGTAAATGCTTTCAGAGCAGAAAGCATTTACTTTTCAGAGCAGTCAATAACGTAGCTGTTTCTTTGTGGAGTGAGTGAAGCAACAATCTATGTATGAGACCTTGGAAAGGTGAGTTGGAACATGGCGTGTACAGTAAACGTCTCCCTCGTGCAACACTTCAGTTCTTTCGCAGTAGTACATTTCATTTTGAACGAGTTAGCATCTGTACATTTTTGCAGATAAGATTCATCCTTGTTTTTATCACAGCTTTGTTTCCGAGCCTCACTGAGCGTTAATAATTAACAATGAGTCAGTCTGCTAGTTAAAACGAGCTCCAACATGGAAATGAGGCCTCAAAGCCCAGCAGCTTGTTTTGGCGCCAGTCCACTTCTCTGCATACTTTATGACTTTGCTAAATAAATGTGTGTGTGTGAAAGGGCTGTGAGACGGCGAGAGAAAACATGCGGAGGAGAGTAGGCGCACCTTATGTTGATGCACATATTAAATTATGGTTTGTGTGCCAACTTGCATATCTAATTATTTAGTAAGAGATGTCGTCATTATTCATCTCTACTGTGATCGATACTCACCAACTCTGCATTAAGAGGAGCTGCTCTAAAAAGCATTTGGAAGAATGGATAGGTTGAGAGGACGTGAGAGAAGTGTTGGAGAGGAGCAGGAGGGTGAGCACGAGTAGGAGAATGGAAAGCAAGGTGAGAAAGGAAACAGATTGGATGTGCAGTGTGTGTGTTTGTGCATGCGGCTGAGGGGATGGTGAATAGTGGCAAGGGTAAAATCAATAGTAAACCGGACGTGAAATGGAATTTGAGTCTCGGCCAGATGGAGTGCGATTGAGAGAGGATCTGCAGTGTATGCATGGAGGCCAGTGTTATGTATGTGCAGACAGCTAGGGCAAATGGAGGTCAAAATCTTTATTATTTGATGTGGCTTAAAGGGTGTCCCATGAGCAAAGCCTGTGCGTTGGGGTAGTCTAAGGTGTGCCCATCATGTAATTTTAATGCCTCTCCTGACCAAGGCTGTAACTTGAGGGCTGAGGTGTGAAAGTGTTGTTTCTGCGCATGTGCAAGTGCATGGTCAGCACACAGCAGACTTCTAGCGACATGTCCTGTTCACACTCAGAACACCCTAATCTTAGCCAGTGCCACCTTTGACAGTAGATAGGCGTCTGTATGACTGACTGTGACAGGGGTTAAAAGGTAGAAAACGACGGGCAAATGGTTCATATAATCAACTCTCAATGCTGCTTATGCAATGCAGAAGTACTTTGCAGGGACTGAGAACACAGTGGGATGGTGAGAGGAAAGCACATTCTGTGAGCTGTGTGTGTCTGTAATCACTCATGCACAGGTTAAGACTATGAAGAAGTATCTATCACCTAGACGGGAAGGTCATTTGGTGAAAGTGTACAAGTGCGAGTGAAAGAAATCCAAAGATGGAGTGGATGAGAGGAAAATAACCAGGAGACAAGCTTGGAGAATGAAAGCTTTAGGAAATCAAATGAAAGAAGAGATGAAATGAAAGGGGAAGTTTACCACAGATGTGGAACAAAAGGTGAACAATGATGGAATGATTAGACTTTCAGCACATAATCAGTCTTTCTTTATTCTACAATATGAGTTCTCAGAAGGGGCTTGAGTAAATGGATCAATCTTTATGTGAAGGCTGCATTAAATTCCATTATCATTATTCTATACTGGACAAAGTACAACTTCTAATGATCTTGACAATATAAATTAGCTAAAAGAATAATAATAATAATAATTCTGCTGAATGTTATGTTTCTTTTTTTGGTAGCATTGCACTATGAAGACCATAAACGCAGCCCTGATTCAAGCATACTTGTGTGCAATGGAAGCAAATAAAAATCCTGTTTTGTATTAAACTCTAAAAGCCTATTCAATTATGGCACAAAGAACTGAAGTGGCTACTCTCATTATCTTGAAGCCAGACTTACTCTATAAAAGTTTCTTTGCAGTGATGCTGTCATGATTTATATGGCAGTGTGCCATTAAATGTTTAAAAGTCTTGGCTGAGAAGTTTCTTATTTTGGAGTAGAGAGGTTGGCAGTTGTCAGGTTCCTTCAGCAGAAGAATTTCATTTCCATTTAGAACAAAGAGAACATTGTTCTCTATCACTGAAGTTTCTATGCTGCTCAATCTGTTGCTCTAGTTAAGAATACGGTGTTCACCTTTGAAATGCAATATGTTTTAAAATGGTGTTGCTGCTCGAACAGGTGTGTGCATGCGCCCACATGTATTAGTGCTTCTAACATGTTCAGTGACAGTGACAGGGGTCCAGTGTGTTTTAGTGCATGACTTGATCCTGAAAGTAGAGCAAAGTGGACCATGAAAAAGTTATACGATTACACACAGGCGTACCCTCCCACTCTAGGCAGCTCTGTGGGCCGTGAAAGTGAGAAGAGAAAACACAGACTGTTGTAAATGAGAAATGCCTGTATTCTTTTTTTTTTTTTTTTTTTTTTTTGCGACAGCAGTGCTGATATCAGCAGCACTAGGTGCAGAATGTGTAAAGAATAGCTCCAATTTGTTTAGCTAGCTGAAAGCATCACAATGAATAATCGCATCTCATCCAGCAGACACACTGCACTATTGATCCACGGTTCATTAATAAATACCACCAGGTTTAAGACCACTTTTGAGCAGAATCTATTATAGTAACAAGTATAGAGGTTTAGAAGAATTTCTTCTAAAGAATTTTTTCCCCTTATGCAATTCTTATGAAAGGCCGTCTCTACCTTTACCTAAGGGCTCACTGTGCAATTATATTGGCTATTGAACCAAGAATATTGTCCTGCAACTTTTATTCAGAGAACTCATTGTGGATAAACATCTCCAGGCGCTTCACGGTGACACTGGCAGAATAAAAAATAAGTGTATGTTTATTTTGAAGCATGTATGATTTGGTAACACAGCCCAGAAGGTCAGATCTCCCCCGATATCGGACCTTGTGCCTGGGCCGGGGTCATGCTCTGCCTCCCTGGAGCTCCAACCGGCAGTGATTGCATCCGCTTAAATATATATACACAGTGGCACACTCTTACACACACACTGCACATTCCTTCAGCCCAAATGAGTTCCCATGGGAGAACGCATCTCCTGTCGGGACCCACTGTTGCTGAGAGACTAATCCGAGGGCAAAGCATGCGCACATACTCATCTTCACTCTCCTGGCCTTGTTACACTTTTACTAAAAATGATGACACTCAGCTGCTTATGGTCCATCAGCTCAGGTGACTGTGTCTTTAACTCCACTTTGGAGACTAAATAAAAGCAAATTCCTAGATCATCCAAAGTATTCCCTGCTTGCCTTTTTATCAGTAGTGTTGTTTCTGGAAAGGCTAAATATAAATTGCTTTAAATTGCTGTATCAGTTCCCTTTGAGTGCATTTGTGCATGCAGAAAGAGTGTTGTTCTTGCTGTTCTTAGTGGTTGTGAAAGTAGTTTTATCACGCAGCTCCACTTTGCGCTTGGTAATTACACACAGGCAGAGTATTTTACAGAGATAAATCTGCGGGCAGCTTTGAAAACAAGACTTTTTTTTTTTATCTTACTCTTTCACAGCATATTTCACTGAGATAACAACACTGATTGTGTCTGTGTGCGTGTACGTGCACATGCTGCATAACCATATGTGCTGCAGGATGTGTTGTCCAAGCTGCTTGTGCACGTCCGCATGCACATTAGAGCAGCAAGGAGAAGATAAGTGGTCTTTCGTCTCCTATGCAGCTGAATGTTGTATCCACAGTGCTGATTTGCCAAATGAAAGACAAAAACTGTTTACTAGCATTTTGCAAGCCCTAACTGCCTTGCTGACATAATGCTGCTGCCATTAAGTATTTCAGGGCCTAACCGGCACTAAGAGACTCAAAACCTCCGAGCATCTGACTTTACTGTTGCCATAGTAAGGCACGGTTAAACTGAGTGCTACAACCTAAGAGCTTCTTTTCAGAGCTCCTCCACACTATTTTGCATTTTGTTTTTGCTGCTGTAGCCCACACACATATTTTTGTGTTTTTGTCTTTGTTCCTAGCTGTACAGCAAGCTGCAGTGTGATGACCCGCCCATGTTGGAGCACGTGGAACAGCTTCTGGGAGAACTGGGAGGTGAGATGGAAGCAGAGGAGGAGGTGTTGGAGGAAGATTTTGAACCGTGCAGTGATGAAGAGGATAACACAGAAGACCCAATGGAACACTGACCACAACCCTTTGCTTTTTTAAAAAATATATTATCTGTGATTACTATTCTTCTTCTTGTAGTTTAAATCTCCCAGAGTATGCTTTCTAAAGTGCCTTTTTTTTCCGCTGATTATACTTTCACACATTTGTCAGAGTTGAAATTTGGCTGCGAGTGAAATGCACAAGGAGTGGCATTAAAAGCTGAATTTGACTCCATCGTTTCCTCTTGGTTTGTTTAATGCTTTCAATGAAGTAAGTGCATACTCGAGTAATGCTTCTTTAATCTCCCTGACAGATGTTGATGACAGAAATTAGTCTTAGGGCTTTACTTCTTACCAGCAGCCTAAGCAAAACATATTTTGCCTCTTATATCCCTTTTTAAATGTGTGTCAGCTGTTCACATTTTTTTATATCAAACACTCACATTCAGGCTTTTTAAATTCACATATGCTACAGTTCTTCTCCTATTTTTCTTAACTCTTTTTTATTTTATTTTATTCTTTTTACGTATATTCTACAAGAAAAGACATAAAAGCAAGAGTTTGCTATTAACTTTTGCAGCCATAGATGTTTTTCCCTACTGCTCGTCTGTTCAAACTTTGGTACAAAGCCTTTCAGGAACTAGAAGGACAAGTCAAGCCTTTTTTCCCTCATAGCAGCCTCTAAAAACTTGACTGCAATGTAGCATAATGGCGTAAGTTAGAATAATGGCACATTGCAATAGTTCTTTTTACTATCTTTTTTTTATTTTTTTTATTATTGAAAGCAGCAAGGTGAAAGGACAAACGTCTAAGTGCTTGATGGAGCTACACAGTGTGGACAAAAGCTTTTTTTCTAAGAAACCTCCAAAAAGCAAGGAATTCACAGCATGAAAAAACTCAAGTTCAGATTAAAGGAGAGAAAGAAAAGGCAAATATAGTGTGCCTTCTTACCTTTTGCAAACTTTTTTATAATCATCTATTTTAGTTTTGCTAGACACTGCTTTTTAGATTCTACAACTGATAAATGGAAAACCTAATGGTCCTGATACAGGATCTAACCACAATTGGATCGGAAGCCTGTTTGGGGAAGCAGAGGTTTTTTTTTTTTCTAATGTGACATGATGTGTTGTTGTTTGTGGCCCGGCCTTTACTCATCCAACAGAAATAATGTCTGTGAGGTTTAGTGTATGATAATGTAGCAGGAGAACAGACCTTGAGGACTGACTACCTGGAGCGCTCCTGTCGTCCAGCATTTGGCTTTGTAATTAAACAGGCCAGTTATGTTTGTGTGTGTGTGTTGTTTCCATTCTGCGCTGTGTGATTAATGACTCCAGGCTTGACTGAACATCGGCGGTCAGACCTGCGTGGTTATTCTGAGCTGACCTAGTGTGAGCGGTCATAGTGGACACAAAAGCCTCGGGTGATCTCAAAATCCTTGGACATTCTCTCACCTGTACGTCAGCCCCAGTGCCGCAGGAATATTTTCACTGGTGAGAGTTTCTACACAAGGACACAGTCAGTTGTATTCACTTTCTGAAAGGCTTTAATAGACCTTCAAAAATAATTCAATAACAATAAACCAATCCAGTTGGTGTCATGGTGTTTTAATTATTCACAAACAATTGTATGCACCTTTTAAATAAGAAACATTAGTTGTTTGTATTATCTTTCTATCTTGCACTTGTTTATGTGTCCATCTCCAGAGAAACCAGCCCATATTTAGTATTTGTATGTGCATGCACGCGTGTGCCTCTGTTTTTAATAATCGACGGTAATGAGATGAGTAGAGAGGAGAATAATCCCGGATTAGCATCTTAAAAATCCATGTGTCGCTATAACGACATCCTCATTGGAACTTAATTATTTAAATGCTCTCACACTAATTCCCACTATAGCTACAATATAAGGACACATCAGCGCGTGTGTGTGTGTGAATCAGGCTGTGTGTGTGTATTGTTGACTTAATTGGAGAGTTAAACAGGGTGCCTCTCTGAAGGGATTAAGAGGGAAATTATTAGAATCTGGAGATTTAAAGCTAAAACCTGATAAACGGAAACAGGAGGAAGCCAGGGCTCAGGGGAAAGTCTGAAAGGCAGCCCGACTGTACGCACACACACACGCACACACACACATACACGCACACGTTTATTTGTGTTTATAAAAAGACCTTCCTGTCTTCCTGCCTTAATGGATTTTGTAGTAGTTCTGTGATGTTATATACATCAT
>JALDNG010000004.1:10877500-10915000 GCA_024349245.1 Neodontobutis hainanensis
CTGTGGTTCACAAGAAAAGACACACGCTCAGCTTGTCTTTGAATTGCAGGTGCACCTTTCCCTTTATTCTGGCCTGAATGAGAAATAGGGGAATAAGCAACAGATCAAAGTCCGTTTTTCTCACTGTCTGGAACAACGCAGCTCAGGCTAAATTGAGGAACACATTTTATATTTGAAAACAGTCACTAGGCTTGTTTTTTTCTTTCACCATGCGTGCTATGCGTGAATAGTAACAGTATTACAATACAAAATCTTATTCTTTCCAGTTAATTAGCCTGTCATAATAATAATAAACATGGCACCCACTGTGTACCAATCATAAAGCCTTCTGTTGAAACCTCACGGACCACGCTCTGTCCATAAAGGGCTGTGGGGTCAAAGGTTGCAGTGCAACTGGGGAGAGTGTGGAGAGTGGGGTGGTGTGGAAGGCAGGAGACGGGGGCAGGAGAGGGATGTGCCTGTGGGACAGCAGAATAGAGGGGAACAGTGAGGAGACCGAGATGGGAGAGAGGTGGACGTGATGCGGTAGATGTGGGTGTATGGGGTGTAAAGAAAGCTGGGCCGGATGAAGTGCAGGGGACGAGGAAGCAGCGGGGGATGGAGAGGAGGAGGCAGGTAGTGGCAGGATGATGTGGTGGAGGTTCGACAGAGGCGGAGGAGAGGGAAGTGGGGGCAGATTAGGGACTGCGAGCGGATGGGGTTGGGTGTAGTTATCGTGTGTGAGTGGGAGAGGTAACTGTAAAGAGTGCGGTGCTTGTGTTTGCATTAAGTCTGGATGATGTGCACGAGGCTGAGGCACATTAAGCAAAGGTGTGTACTGTTCCTCCACCGTTCTACAGTCCTCTGGTAGTTCTCCGTTTGTGTAGTTTGTGTTTGTATCTGCATGGTCTTGTGTCAGTTCCAGGACCTTCTGCATGTGCTTCCTGGCCTGCTCCTGTAAGATCCTGTATTTGTCCATCTCCTCGGCGGTGAAGCTGACAGGTGGAGCAGTCTCTACAGCTGTCTCCTTGTCGTTGGTCCTGAGATTTAAACTGCTACTTGCACTTAACTCATAAACTGTGTCCTGATTGTTCATTTTCACTTCAATGACCTTACCCTCCTCCACCATCTCCCCAACTCCCTTTTCTTTATTTTTTTCTGTCAGCCACTTTTTCATTCTGGCCTTTCTCTGGATTGCAGGAAGTTTTCCTATAAGTGGGAGGTGCAAAGTTCTGGTTGTTTTTTGGGGCAAGGCGTGGCTTGTACATAGTTCGTGATGTATACCACTAGAGTTACTACTAGTGTAGGCCACATGAGAATGGGTCTTGTTAAGTTCACACAGAGATTTGCTTACATTATTAACAGTCAGTACGTGTCTCTGTGGTGTAGAATTGGAACAGGAGCTAGAGATAAGGCTGGATGCTGTGGATGTGGGGCTGCTTATGCTTTTTGTCTCTTGAGATACATTTACTGAAGCTGTAGTGAATGTTTTACCGGAGCTAACAGTCAACTTGTCCATGGAGATCCCTGAGCAGGTGCTACTCTGGCTCCACTCCCAGCTCAGTTCAGACAGACTGGTGCTGCTACAGGGGCTACAGGAACGTGGGCTCTGGCCTCGGTTGAACCTGGTGGTGCACACACTATGGGGGCTGCTTGTCTGTCTTGTTGTCCACCACTCAGGACTAGAGAAGTGTCTGGAACTTGAGCGCCTGTTTCCTGAAAACCATGTACATCCCGGGCTGTCTCTCCTGGAGCCAGACCTAGATCTATGTGTCCCACCGTCTTCCCAGCTGTCACTGCTGCCACATGTCCATCTGTCCAAGCTGCACTTATCCCAGTCCATGTCCTCTGTGGTGACACGCCTGCCCCCCCTGCCCCAGCTGCTCAGACTGGGACTTAACCTTGTAGGCTGATGCCACTCCACAAACCTATTTCCTGACCTCCATCCTACTGTTGTGCTTGTCTCTTCGCTGCCACTGGGACATGCCCTGTTTGTCCACTCCCACTGCTCTGCATCTGACATAAAACCTCGGTCACGGCCCTCTCCTAATTTCCTTCCCCTCTCCTCCTCACAACGCCTCAAATTCTTTCTTTTACTGTGAATGGATTTTCTGTCCCTGTGGAGGAGTTTTCGCTTTCTTGCCGGGCTGTTACCATTGCAGTTGTCAGGGTAACAGCAGTCAATGAAACTCCTGGGGTTGCTATGGTGACCTCTTTCCCAAAACATCTTTGAGTTACATCCTGGTGAGAAGGAGCGTAAGGAGAAGTGAGACCGCCAGGGAAAAGTGACGGTCTGTCTGTGCCCCTCCTGCTCGTTGTGTCTGGGCCGGGAGTAGACGCCGCAGTGCTTTTCCTCTCTGTTCCTGTGAGGCCTCCTCCTTCTGACAGAGATGGATACTGGAGCCCGCTCACATCTCCCCAAGAGACAGTTACTCCCTTCTCTCTCCCTTCCAGTCTTTTTCTTGCCCCAGTGTCCCCCAGCTTCCCCTCTCCCCACTTTACAAGTCGGCACTGTGGAGATGACACTCCTCACTTTGCACATTGCCTCTTGCCGCTTGTTTGAAAGCTTTTTCTTTTTTCGCCTGCTCTGCTTCACCGGCTTGTGTTTCCTTGTGTTGCATATCCTCTTTTTACGTGACACTTTTGCGACACCCACATTTCTCTGCATTACGCTGGCGTATATAGTCTCACCATTACCCTCACACCTGGATGGGCCAATGCACGTCCTTTGGGTGCCAGCCTCGGTGACAGACTCTAATTTACAACGCAGGGCTGTGATGGCTTTCTCTGTCGTTCCACTCGCACCCCTTAATCTGCCTTCTGGAGGATTCAAGGTGTTTGTGTCAAAGTTGTCAATCTGCTCAGGGTCAAAAGAATGGGAAGTTATCCCTGTACAATTTCCAAAGCTTAGTGTTTGTTTTTGTGTGCCTTTTTCAGTTAATGTAGGGGTTTTGTCTTTGAGAAGCAGGTGTTCTTGTGTCCTCCTGTCAATGAAAGCCTCCTCAGTTTTTCCCTGTCTGTGCACCAGCTCACGTCCCGTCTGCCTTTGTAAACAGGAATGCACGTCTGCAGCAAGAATGGCTGGCTCTGATGAGGGAGCACATAACTGATTTTGTTCATGTGGCTTGTCTGTGAGTGGCCCTGGATCATGTGGGTTCAAGTGGAGTGGGTTGCAGCTATAAGAAATGTGTGGCGTAAACTTTGTGAACTTCAACAAACTAACAGGCCACCTCAGTTGGGTGGAACCATCTTTCCCTACAACACAGATATACTGACTATCGTCTGCTGTCTCTGATTTGTTTTTTGTTTGACTGTCTGTGAATTCCAGTCCAGTGTATGTCTCTGCCAGTTCCTTGCCACATGTGGACTCCTGCGCTGAAATGGATAGTGAATCATAGCTCTGATTATCAAGTACGTCTGCGGAAATAGGAGCATGTTCTTTCTCTAAATCTCTTTTTTCAATCTCACTGTCTTCTGAGGCAGACTCTCTGGGGATTGGCCCCATGCTGTGAAGTCCGACACTGTCAGAGTTTTGCTCTGTGCGCTCACTGTGTTTCCACTCCTCTTCTGCCCCAATTTCCTTGTCTATATCTTTGAAGATGCACTTTATTCTCTCGCGCATTTGTTCCTTCTTTTCACTCTCGTCCTCCTCCAGGTCTGAGAAAACAGAGGCAAAGGGTTCCAGTTTGGGGCCCCTGCGCGAGAAACAGAATGACACCCCCAGCCTGCCACCCACCCTCCTTCTCCCGGGGAGGGGCAGCTGTGAGCAGAAATCCACACAAGGTTCAGTTTTGAAGTTGGATGCTAGGTCTGGGATTAGTGAGGATTCAGATGAGGCTGTGGCCTGCTGTATAAGTGGACTTGCTCGACATAGTTCTTCAGTTCGGGGGCTGGGGAGGACTGTTGTGGACGGTTGGATGGAGGGTCGTTGGGAGCGGTTATGAGGTTCAGGTTTGTCCACGGGGCTGGGATCTCTTTGATCAATACATCTGTCTTGTTTTTGGCTCACAGCCCTGATCGCGCTCCTCAGTCCATGGCTTCTTCTTGTAACTCTGCAAAAGAATGTGAAAAATATATACTTTAAACTTAACCATACACATCGTAATTTATCAAAGTAAATCATGTTCAACATTCTGATGTTATAGAAAGCGGTGTGTAGACTGATAACATCTGAAACTTGTGCAATGAACATCTTCTCTTTCACTGTAGTCCTTTGCTTCATTTAATGATAATGTGTCTAAACTGAGTCATTTATTTGTTCCTTATGATAATGAGGAGTTGTTTAGCTCGGTGACAATGGAGTAAAACATTGTGGCTAAAATCAGCTTTAGATCTAATGTGCAACACTATGTGCTACTTTTCAGGATTAGGACGCACTAAAAGACGTTGTCTGCCACTGCCCTGCTGCTAACACAAATGGGACTGATGCATCCCAATAAGTTGCTTTAAATAAAAGATGTGTAGAATGTTTGTTTGTTGTTCATTCAGTGGGACAATGTGCCAGATAAAAGCTGGCAAAAAGTTCAGTTATAGATTTGAGGCTATTCTGCAGTCTCAGTTGTTAGTTTTAACCCTGGTAAATGTGTGCCAATATTTAAAATACCCTCAAAGACAGTAGTGTGTCATTGTCTGTGTTGTACCGTTGTGCTCTTTTTGTACAGATGGACCCTAAGCATTTTACAATCACTCGATAAAGCTGGGACCATGTGAGCACAGGCCGGGGGGGACAGGAGGGGGACTGTAGTCGTACTCAGGCACAAGATGAATCCACTGGCCAAAGTGTGAGTGCGCTCTTGGAGCTGGGTGCATTGAAAGTGGGTTTATTTTTTCTTTGTCAAGAAACCATAAAAAAATTAAATATATATATATATATATAATTACGCTATTTTAGGTTCTTTATGGTAGAGAATGATCCTCCATGTTTACATTTAATTCAAAACTTCTAATGCATGTAAAACACTTAACCAAAATAATTGTATTAGATGAATTTGTTATAATAATGTGCCATGGAATATGTTCTTATGTTTGTTGATTACTGATGATAACACATAAATTAACCAATGTTTTGTGTTAACTTACCACATTGTTAAGTAAATAGCTAATTAACACTGCAGTACATAGTAGATTTTTTTTTTATGTTTTCATAAGTTGTGTATAATACATGTAGAAACTATTTATAAACCAATATAGTTTTCATCTAAAACATAAGCCATAAACATGGATCAAAACAATGTGATATGAGCAGTCACATAAGTGCTATTCACATCCTCCATCACTGCTGATTATAAAACACACTTAATTGCTTTGGGAATAGGTGCAATCAAGTTCATTATTACATTGTGTGTTACTTCTATCAGTTGTAATGATTGCGAGCCTGAAGCCAACTTTTCAACATCAGTTAAGTACAACTAAATTACTTATTTTTTTCCGAAAGCTCTCTCTTCTTCAATGACCCTAAATTTCATAATCTTTGAAAGAATGTATGACTGTGCTTGTGCCTTCATCCTGAACTCACTTCACCTGTGGCCCATCTCGACCAATTCAGGGCGCTCACATCTGCGAATGCATCCATCACATCGAAGAGACGCTGACAAGACCTGACATGCTCTAAACCCTTCAGGTACACTCATCCCACTCACCGCTGTGTTTCCAGCTGCAGCTGTGCGAGCTGGTGCAGCCGCCTCACAGCCTTCTCCTGTTTGCGCTGGTCCTTCCATGACTTTGATGCCACGTTGCGAGCAAACTCCCTGTGCTTGAGTTCCTTTAGCCTCTGTGAAAGAGCAAAATGGAGGGAGTGGGCAGCGGCAGAATGTGGAGGGCATGGGGTAATGTGGCGTGGAGAGGGAAGATGAGTTTAGAGACTGGTTTTAGGAAGCTCTCTGCAGGCAGCTGTCTTTCAAACTGCATACATCACTTGGCAACAGTTTGCAGATGTTCCCCTTCAAAGCTCATGTCCAATTAACTCCATTCAACACAGAAGAAAGACCCTTTTCTCTGGTGCACAGCTTGAAAGCAAACACAAGCCAAATGGTGAATAGTAGATAAAAGATAGTTAACATGAGTGACAAGAGCTTTTTAATTATAATGATCCACTTTCTGCTTTGACTGACATTTTATCCTCTTTGCTGGGCTAAATCAGAGCCATTGCCTTTTGAGTTGGAAACTCCAAAAGAAATTGAGTTGGAACCAAAATCAAACAGTGTTCATTGGTACACACATGCACAACAGTTGACGATATAGTAGTGTTATTTTAATCAAGCAGGTGGGTCTTCATGAGCATCATAGCCGGGCTGTTTCTATTTTCTATTTGTGTGTGCAGCATAGTGCAGTTGTGCTAGGTGTGCCAGTCCTCTCAGGAAAACAATGATTCATGCCTCTTTCCCTAGTTTACTTTTCTGACTCACATAATCCGTAGTGTTATCCATGTTTGGCAGGTGGTGGGTGTGTTGCTTTATAAATGTGTGTCTAAAGGCTAGTTGGGGACAAGGGGAGTAGTTTGGGAATAGGCATAATATGATGCATTGATATCCCTCATATCTCTTGTCTGATTAACTCAGTGGTGCCCTTGAGCTTGCTCTGAACTGCAGCTATGGATTGGGAATGTTGTTTATCTGAAATGGTATTCTACGGCAGGATTACAACACTTTTAGATTTACTATTATCCAGCCGTACCAGCACCCATCAGATTAGCCTCTCATACATCAGATTTATTTATACACTCCCTCTTCTTGTGCAGGAGCTGACAGTCGTCAGGTTAATCTCTGATGATTCTTACACAAGCTGTTGTCTTTTTACATTATCAAGACATGCCTAACATGCCACTGTCAGCTCACTAAAGACAGCATTAGTGTGTACCAGCAGATAGGCATTTGTAGCCCTGTTTTTTGTTTACAAAACAGTACAGCTAGCATCTTTAAATACATACTGTGTGTTTGTTACAATGCAGTATTGTAGGTACTTTGAAACTACAGAAATATTAATCACATTTAGGCAGAGTGGAATATTTAATGAATCACTGTGGACACAGCCAATAGGCTGAAATAAGAGTGCTGCTGTAACGGTCAATGTAAGAGAAAGAAAGAATAGTCTATAATAGATGGAATATATAAAGATGAATACTTCTACCCACCTCCTGCATTTGCACTCTGCCAGGTTATTGTTCTCTCTTAAAAACAAGTCCCACTGCAGGCAAACCTGTAGCTATATTTAGAGCCAAACAAAATCTTGCAAGCTGAACCATTTCCACTTTGCACACACAGGTATTCCACGCTTTAAAGCAGGTACTTTTGTCTTCAGAGATGACGTTATGTCCCTAAAAGTGGGAAGTGATATTACCCTTGCTCTCCAACATGCCAGTCAAGCTATGTGCTGTGAAGCTGAATCCGTCTGTCAAAGCCCCGATCAATATTCCTTTAGATGTGCTAAGGACTGCTCAGTATGAGGCAACAAAGATGAGTCAGAGCTGATTTATATCCCCTAGGGCCTTGTATTAAGAGATGAAGTTTTCTTAGGTACCATTATGATAGCCCATGCTAATGGACAGATTGCTCTTTTATTCTAAAGAGTGTGTTGTAATGAGCAATTTCTGTAATCAGCAGTAAATGCTGATAAAGCACTGCATTCAGACATGTTTATCCCTGAATCAATGACAAGGAATGGAGACAGAGGAAACGCAATCAGCTACCATTCTCCAAAGCCAATACTCCTGCAGGGAAGCTGTCTTCAGCTAGAATTTCATCTGTTGTCTGCTCACTAGGCAGAGTGTGCACGCACGCCCACAAGTGTGTGTGTACAGTGCCAATGGCTACTGTCAGCTCAGTGCCTCATGCAGCTCTTTTTATGTGCCTGCCTCTGGCTAAAACAAAGCATTAACATTGGCCTGAAGTTGCTTCAATTAATTTTCAAAGAACAATGACAGTGAAGGAACAGTCTTATTTAATGTTTATTTCATGTTGCACAGTGTGGGCGTTCAGAAGTGGGAAGCTGCTTGGCTTGCTTTCAAGTCTGCCTTCGTGTGAGGACGAGTGTGTATACACGTCTGTATGTTTTTCTACGTGAGTGTATGCCTTGGCATGACAGCACATTGCTGTAGGAGACTTTGCTATCAGCTCAACCTTCAGCTTGTAGTCCAGAGTGGAGGTTGTCTGTACAAATGAAAGAGAAAGCACAGCGATACAAAAATCTGCTCTGGGCTTTTACCTAATGGTGCATTGGCCTATTCCAGACCTGGAAAAATACAATCCTTTGTGAGCTATGACTAATAGCTCTAGTTTTATTTAGTGCAGGGAATATTTAGTTTTTTTGGACAATGTACAAATGATGGACAAAATTATATTCAATATGCTAGAAATATAAACGCCACAGTTTCCAAGATTTACATTTGAAGTACACTGTACTTTATGCTCTTCTGTTTTATTTGGTTTTGCTCTCTGTTTAAATGATCTTTTCTAGTAACTGTTTATTACTTTGTGCGTAAACAACTATTTTTAAAATTACTATAATACATGAGTTCGGCACATATCAACATTAAATCTGATGTCTTTCACACTTATTTACTTGATTTGTAATGAGCCTCTAATGGTTGTTCTGGTTCAAGACAAGGCTGTGTACAGGCTAATATAGCTTTGGAGCTTTGAAGTGGACCATGTCAATGCTGAGGCACTGCATCACATGATGTGCAGTTAGCCCAGCTTATTAGCCTAATATACTAGAGACCTTTTAACTTGCTGCACCTGGTCACTCTGTCCCTTCCCTAAATATGTTCACTATGTAGAAATAAGTCACACACAAGACTTTAAAATTGTAGTTTATTAACCAGTGGTATATAGTTTGCATGCCGTACTGCGGAGTGTGTAATTATGTGTCTGGCCCCTCCGGGGGTGCTTGTAACAGATGATGGCAGTTGTCATACTCCCACTGTTACCTGCTGGGAAACAGTACCCAATGGGCAGACTCAAATGAAAATGTAAAAGAGCTTTCAATCTTTGGAAAGACCATAATGATAGTAACACTACAATCGCAGTGATAAGATCCCTACTCGTGTATCTGTTTGTGCCGTTGTTATGATGAGTAATGGCGGCGTTTACCTGCTTGTGTGCGTGGTCGTAAGAGTTGATATGGTTGTCAAACTCCTGGTGTCTGAGGTACTGCTTGTCACACAGCTCACAGTAGAACAGAGCTTTCAGATCCTCCACTGAGCAACCCAAAGCCCGCTCCACTCGCTCCTGAGAAAACAACCAGATAAAGGGGAACAAGTGAGAGCGTTAGAGGGATCGCCGGAGAGGAAACCATAGAATTGAGATATAAACAGACAGAGACATAAAGAGTTTGGAGGGGCAGAGATGGAGCGCAAGAATGGCACATTGTTGGCCATTTAGAGCCAATCTGCATCCGAGCACATCAGCGGTAATAGCCTCTACATGAGCGCTGCATAAAACTATTAAACAGCTTCCTATTAAAGTACGCTGTCTGCCGCTGCTGCTGGAGGTTGGACAAAGCCCTGTCCTTGCGGCAACTTGCGCCTGGGGATGCATTTAATACAGCCTCTATAATCGAAACCAGAATGCAAATAGTCTGATTTGAACTATTTGAAAGTGGCAATTGTGTGTGGCAAACAAAAAAAAATGAGCTAAAATGCATAATGTTTTGTACTGCGTGCACTCATAAAAAAGAGGAACATCAAGATGTCAACACATGCATTTGCAAATCATGCAGATACATAAGCAAATAGCACAAAGACCTCATAGCATAAAGCACCAGGGTTTTCTTGGAGTTACAAAGACACATTTCGGCATGTGTACATGCTTGTGTCTGTTTTCCAGGGTTTGTGTGTGTGTGTGTGTGTGTGTGTGCATTCATGCCAGCATGCTTTGCTTCAGAATGTAATTTCCCTGAGGCTAGGGGCTGCCAATAAACACTATTGAATTCTGTTCTACTCTGACATGATGGGAATTTAATTTGAGCTTGTCACTTCTTTCTCTCTTTTTTAGTCTCTCCTTCTCTCCTTTCCCTCTGTCCATCTCTTCTTCTTTTTTTTTACCCAAATCTTTCCCCCTATCAAACTCACCCTTTTCTCCTTTTCTTCTCATCTCCTGTTTGAGCCCTTCTATTTGGCTTTTTGTGTGCTGCTATTCTGTCTGGTAAGCCCTGGGTCATGGAGTGTCTATTGGCCCCAATTTGCTTCTGTAATATGCTTGCACACAGCAACAGAGGTGAGAGGAAAGGTAGAGATACACTGGAAAGAGGCTCTGCTTTCGTGGACCCACTCACACCTGCATTTACAAGGCAGACACGCAGAAACAGATGGTGAAGGCTATCAAGTCTAACAATACACAAGGCCTTTCACTTTTCAGGCACCACTCTGAAATGGTCTGGACAGAGCACAAATGTCACAATCATTTATACATGGCTCTGATGTCAACCAGCAGGATACTGTAGAAGAGAAACACCCAATTATGAGTAAATATGAGTCTGCCATTGAGTTACAAAACTGGGCTGTCAGCTTTTATACTATAATTCAGGATACAACTACATCTACATCCAGATTTACGAGTTCCAGCTTGTTACTTAGAATGTCTAAAGTTATCAAATTGAATTATAAATGATACTTTCATACCACTACAAGATTTCCCACAGAAAAGTGAAACAAACTCAAATTTTGTCAAACACTTTTCCTTCCCATCCATATTTTAAACAAACCTAAAAAAATACATTTATTTGCTTTATGGAAATGTATGGATGTATTTCACCGCAGCTCGTTGTTTCTACCTGCCTCTGCAGATCATGTGAAAGCATGCTTGCTTGAGAGGGTTATATTTGCCATTAGGAAGAAACTATTTGTTGTATTTCTACTCCTCTTCACTGAAATCAACAGAAAAGTAACTAATATGCATTGATTGTATGGTGAGTGGGTGCTGTTGTATCGATTGGCCTTGCAGACTTAGAGTCACACGCAGGAAATCATCCAATCCTCTGGAGTGGCCCACCCTTGAGATGATGGAGCTACTGAAATAATCAAGGCTGAATCAAGGCATCCGAAAAAATGATTCAGTAGCTTCTCTTTACTATTATCTCTTTACATTTGAACCATATACATTGTAATCTGTGTATATATTCATCACTCAAAGTCCCACCTTATGCTTATGTGTTGATCTAATCGAGATTTCCTTTCTAGCCCTGATTCTGTTACGCAAAGAGCACAATGGTCAGGGACTGTTTTCATGATAATACAGAACATCCAGGATATAAATTTAAACCAGTATTACTCATGCTCAATTTGTGTGAGAAGAGCCATTTGGTCCCTCTTCTGCCAAAATCAAGCACAAATAAGAGTCATTATGGAACATCCACACATCACTCTTTGCATACACACGCACTTTAATGTCTTGAGCTACTGTGGAAATGGAGGGGTCATGCTTTAAGTGTTTTAAGCACATGCTCTGCCAGAACTTGAATGCCTGCCTCGGAAACTAATGAGATCAAATGCATTCATGAGAAACCTGAAGTCCTTCGGGAGTTTCTAGATTTAGAATGTGGCCGCATCTGTCAAATGCAATTAACCTGTTCCAGCCGCCGTAACCCTATCAAACCGCCCTGAATATGAGGTGCATATTGAGGCTGTATAAATAACCATAATCATAGTGATACCTTATATAACCAAGGCCATGTGATCGGGTTTTATTTGTCTTGAGCAAAGCAATAACATCTCATAACCAAACAGAGTGTTTTATTTTTTATTCTTTCATTTCACTGCCACCCTTACAACAATTCAGTCAATTAGCTCCTTTTTGTACAGAATTATTTATTTCCAACACTGATTCAAAATGAAGAGGGAGTGTATAAATGTTTCTTAATTGGAGGAGGCCAAGAGGAGAAATGTTTGTATCATTTCAATTAAAAAAAAGTTTCTTGTCCTATTTCATCTTCTGGCAATAAAGTAAGCACAGCTCCTAGAATCATATGGTAAATGGCTTGAGATTTGGAACACTCATTGGGGATAATTGCTGACTTTGTTTGCCAGGTTTTCTGTCTTGGGAACTGTAGCACACTGGTGTTTCAACGCTAGATGTGTTCATCTATATGTAAGTAAATATTAAACTAGTGCTCACCAAAATGGCTCAGTGATAGAGCGGTCGTTCTACAACCAGAAGGTTGGCGGTTCGATTCACTTTCCCCACAGGTCATACTGTCGTTGTGCCCTTGGGAAAGACACTTCACCCTCCTTTCCTCCAGTGTCTGTGGCACTGGTGTGTGATTGTGTAAGAATGTTTGGTGAATATACTGAATTTGGTGATGGCGATGCGTCTCTGTCAGTCTGCCCCAGGGCAGCTGTGGCTTACTACCACCAGTGTATGACTGTGGAGTGAATGAATGAATAATGGATATGTAAAGCATCTTTGTTCCTCTGAAAAGTGCTATATAAATTTGATAAATATTAATAAAAGATCTGAGACACTTGAAGGTCAAAGGTCAGCGTGTCAGAGGAGCTGATCAACTGTTACTTTATAAATCCCCACCAAAGTAAATCTGTCATGTTGGCTTTCTTTCAGTGTGTAAAACTTTTGTAGTACCATTATATTTTTGCATATATTTAAATTAGTTTTAGCTATATAACATTAATTATAAGGCACATCATACCCTCATGTTTTAGTTAAACATGTTCCCACACTGTTATATTTTTGTTGGTCGTCATCAAATATTGAAAAGTGTTTTCACAGATGGTTGAACTCAGACAGCCTACACACTGTCACTCTTAACGCCATAACAGTCTTGTAAAAAAAATAAATAGAAATTGCATTTGACACTTTCATCCCAAGTAAGAATCTAACACCTGTTCTACATTACTGTGGATAACTTCTGTGTCTTTGATGCAACTGATGAGATATGTTTCTGTTAAATGCCTGGCAACACGTTAAACTCCTGTCTTGGTTAAATATGATTTTTGAAACAAATTCAAACAAAAGCGGCTGAAAATAGGACAAAACAACACTCATATACATAATTAATGCTCAAAGCAGGGCAGAGAACAAGAGGCTAACATAATACAAGTGCTACAGTGAAATTTTGGGGGATGGACTGAACCTTGACACAACTAAAGAAAGACTGATTTAAAACACTAAAATTATGATTTTGTTCACAATGCAACACTAGTGGAGTTCATGGAAAACACTGCGGCTTCTTCTAAATGATCCTTTCCCGTGTGCTGAATGCGTAAAGACGTGAAGACAAAAGGACGGTGACATTGAAAACAATGAAGAGGGACAGTAATGATTTCACAGAACTTCTAATTGCTGCTGTGCCTTGTGAGAACAATTCAATAAACAACTCATAACGGTTTATCAAGCCCAATTAAGCCTTTAATTATCTTCAGCTATAATCATCACCCTTACTCGGCCACTGTAATGAAGAGAACAATTTCACTTGCGATAAAAATAACAATTCAAACCAATCAGCTTGCACACTAAGTCTACTCTCCTACTTCTTTCTCCTCCTCTAAATGTGATTGTCTTTGCGCGTCCGCTGATGCATACGTCTGGCCCATTCTTCTGTAGCTGATGACAACTGACCTGAAGGCTAAGTCGCTTGTTACTGTAATGACCTGTAGTGCTCGCAGTTGTGCACATGCTCATTCGCCACCAAACAGGATAGCACTGCGTTAATGAGCTCATATTTGCAGCCTTAATGCAGCTCCCTTGACTGTATTTTTATTATGTGTGTGTCCCATCCACTCTGTTGTGTTTGTGTGTGTTCTCTTGCATATACTATGTACCTATCTTTGTTTATCACAGCTCATTACAGCCAGTTACCAGTGGAGCCAAATCAAGCCCGCTGTGACTTTCCCAGTCAAAACTGCAGATGTGCTGACCATACATACAGTCATTAGGGTTTGAAAAGAGCCAAAAGGACAGATGTGGTAGCACCAGGAGGCTACATGATTGCCACGGTGCCAACATCCACCCATTTGTGATCCTGCATCAGGTCTCTGATGACTCGTCCGTTTCCAAACTAAACTCTAACATTTGACTTCTTACGGTGAACGAAGCAGCCTTTGTATAATCCAGAAGATTTCTTGAAGCCCCAGATGCTCCCTCTCTAGCTCTCTTTGACCTTTTCAAGTTGAGCAGCACGCAGGAAAACAAACTGAATAAACGATGAAAAGATTATATTTGCTAATTTGCCCCGGTGCCCTTTGCTGCCTTATTTGTGCATATGCGTTCCCTCAAGCTGATCATTAAACTGAGAGAATAAAACTAACAAAAAAAAAACAATAATACATGATTGGAATAAATATTTACATAACAATGCAGTACTCCACTTTACTGGCTAAGGCAATTTGCCACAAACATATTTTTCTTTTACCCTAAATTGTGCTTGAGTTTTGCAAGGTGAAGGATAGGCGCACTAGTTTTGCAAAAGGAAAAGGAAATACAGTACAAGAAATAAAAACCCTGTCAAACAAAACATTCTCTTTTGACATATTATTTTCTCTCACTTTATTTTTGTGATGTCTAATTGAGTAGTCTTGGCCTTGGGAAATCTTGCAATGGGTCTAAAAGTGAAGCTAGTCGCTGACGCTATGTGAACAATATTTAGGGCATTTATGTATAATATTGAAACTACCATTTGAACTGCCGTTGTCTCACATAAAGCCTATAAATAAAACACTCCACACCACCGTAAAGCTAAATACATGTCACATTAGCTATATCTCAGAGGACAAAATAACAATAGATCTAATAGAAATAGGAAGAAGTTTTATTTTTTGCAAGTTTAACAACATAAAAGCCATGACATTCCATAAAATCTGGTCCAAGGTTGACTTGAGAATGAGCTCTGTCTCGGACTAACTGATTTCTTTTCCTAGAATCTTTTTTCTTTTTGGTGGCTCCGCCATGACGGATGATGAAATAAAGTGTATGCCATTTTGGTATGATCTTAGTGAGATTATTGTAAAGCAATTTGTCACTTTCGTGTGAACGTGGACATGACCCGAGTCTTGCATCGGGTCAGTGGCAGCTCAAAGTGTTGTTATCAGCTTAGATACGCCAGAGGATCATAGAGCGCACTTTCAACACACCACTACATCTCAATTAAAGGTAAAAAGACCTAGAAAACTATTTATGAAGGTAAAAATTGTACTTTTATTTATTCTTTATTTAACTTTATTTCTTATTTATTTAACCAGGTAGTCATTTACCTGTCCCCAGGAGAGGGGGGAGGGCTTTTGTGCTTACTTCTGCTTTAAGCTTTGTCCTCACTATACTGAGCACCATACGTAACTAAATATTTGTGATTTTAACTTTTAAAATGCCAGTTTTAGCAATTAAAGTCTCTTTGTCTTTACAGTTGGGGGGCAACCTGATCCACACTAGCAATGCATCAATGCATGATCAAACTGTTATTTGTCTACTTTGCCACCAAAATTGCATGCCTTTCTGCAAATTTTGTTTTATTTAAACATTTGCTTATCACTGCATACAAATTATATCATTATAAATAAAAAGCAAATAAATAATAATAATAAAATTCAACAACAACTTCCCTCTTGTTCAGCCAAAAAATTTACTCAATGATGGCCCCAAACCTCCTTCTTTCATTACATACAGCAAGAAAACAAACAGTAAGTGACTTTGAAAATGTTTAGAGCCAACAGTAAATCTAATAAGAGTCAGACTAGTCACAGAATATTATCCATCCTGGTCTAAATCTTGTCAGATTAGAGCAGAGCGAGGCAGAAGGCAGGGGTCACAGGTCAGGCTAAAGAACAGCTGCTGTGATGTCCACAGTCAAAAATGTAGAAATAATATCTGCAATAATTAGACCACAAACTAATTTTAGACATTATTTTGTCATCCATTAAATACATAGCTAAGTCCTAATTGTGGGGCCTATTAAAAGCAGGCTTAACTTACCAGTAGCTCCGAGTCCATAGTTTTATATTAGATAATAAAATGTCAGTTCTTCAGCTTAATATGTTTTAGAATGTGATAAATATCTGTGTCCAGAGTCTGTGGAGATTTTCATTCATTTACTTTTAACAGCCTATCTTTAAATAAAAAGTCAGTAAAAATGAACAGTTCCCAAAATTGTACTTGGTCTACTGCAGCGTCTGCAACCTTTTGGAGCCAAAGAGCCACTTCATGCCAGAAAAATAAAATGTGCATCTGTTGGGAGCCGCAACCAATAGACCTATTTTATATTATTTTGCACAAAATTTGGTTTACATTATCCTCTTTCTATATAATTATGTATTAATCATTAATATATGCTGATCACTGGCATAATAAATGAACACTGTTCAAATCGACTGGAGAAAAATTAAGACTGTGTAATCAATAAATACATGTTGCCCTGACCATAAATCAGTGATTCACAAAGCACTATAAGTTTTTTGGCCTTTGTATTATAAATGCTAAATAATAAAAGATTGCAAAGGTTTATAGCGCTAAACCACTAAGTTTTACAACGTACTTGAATGCTACATTATGTTGATAAAACATGGCTCTCTGAACCAGCTTCTTTACAAAATATGAACATAGTTTGGATCTTATTCCTGGTCTGTTCTGGTAGTTTGGGAACATCAGCTGCTCTCTGCTTTGGGAAGGGCAGCTCTGGTGGGTCTTTGAACCTCTAGGAATGTGCCAAAGCCCAGGTCCGCGCCAATGTCTTGTGGGGTCAGTCATCTCCTCTGGTGTTGTCTGAGTGTGCCCCGCCGCGCGCCTCGGGTTTTTTTCCTTTGAGAATAATGTCGCGCTGTGTACCGGCGTGGAGCAGTGTCGAGAACGCTGTCAGTTTATTGTGGTTACACCACAGTGGGAGTGTTTTAACGCAACACAGCTGCAGAAATTGGGGCTGAGGTGAAGCAGGCAGTGAGGATGATGTCAAAAAATCTGTGTGTTTGTTTTATGTGGTCAACACCAAAAACGTGAGGTAAGAAAGAAATAGAGTAAAAACGTTACAATGCTCATCCAGATAATGCCCCTCATCAGGTCCACATGAACTGTTGTGTCTAAATCTTGAACTGTGGCCCCTCACCTGTCCTATAGTATTGTGCTATAATTGCAGGTTTGGTTTATTTTATTGGTTTACCATTTCTTCATGGGCAGGACATAGGCGATGCGTAGATCTAGCGTAGCGTAGCGTAGCGTAGATCTGTGAGAGAGTCTACGCACACAGAACAGCGAGTAGTGAGAATGTGAGCAGAAAGTAATGGTGACTGGTAGATTATTATTGTGCATTAGTGATGAGAGCTGTTGGAAACACAGCAGAATGGTGACTGAAATGGTCTGGTATGCTTATTTAAGGCGTTTTGTACCCCTTTTGACAATAGCTGCACCTCCCTTAATGTGCTGAATATTCCCACCCTGTACACTTTACATGCCTTTTATTTCCCCTGCTCTGCATTTATCTCATTTAGCCAGTTCCTCTTAGTCACAGGGCACTGACATGGTTTCTTGTAGATGTTTTTCAGGGTGGAGAAAACCAGAGGACCTTGTGGTGAAACAGAGCCATACTCGTTCTCTATGACCAATCAACATTGCGTGCGCTCCATGATAAAATCCCCAATGTATTGTACTAAAGCTCTGCACTTCACAGGCTGTTCCGTCTGATTGAAAACACTAACAATCTTTGACTGGCTTCAGTTTTTCATTTCCATGTACAGTAACTCGCAAAAGAGAAGGAACATGTGCCACTGCCTGAATACTAAACACCAGCTGTGTTTCTGTTCAACAGTGAATAAATAATATATAGAGTAAATGATGAATAAAACTACCCACACATCTGTCGACATGCTGACAGACCTGACAGCCGCAGCAGAGCACTTCACACTGACTCTATTAAATGGTGACAAGGAAAATTCAAATAATAAAAAAAAAAAAGGTTAAAAACGTCAAAGTGAAACCCTTTTTAGTGTAAAAAGCTTGTGCCATGTACAAATCACACTGGCCTCCTGCTGAAGTCATAAATCTATGATTAGTCTCAAGGCTCGAGCAAACGATCACTCAGCAAGCAATCAAAGTTGAACTCCCTGTCTGTCACAATGCAAGGCCAGAGAGCCGTCTCTTCCCTTTATATTCCACCATCTCCTCGACATTCAACAGGCCTCTCCGGTTAATATGGAGTTATTCATGTGCCGTAGCACTGATCAGTCCACTCCAGTGCCACATTTAAAAATCTAGCCACCTCTCCACATTATTCCTCTTTCTCAATCTGGTCTCTCTGCACTCCCTTGAATACAATGTGAGCTTAGCGTACGACTTGAGCAATGACTTCGACTTGGGGCACGCACACACATAAACACGCACACAAAAAAAAGGATCTTGAGATATTTTCACTTGAGCAAGTACGACCCACACTTTCTTTCCAGTCATTTTGTGAATAAGAAAGCAGTGTCGGGTGGGCTCGGGGCACGAGGCTGAAAGCACAGGAGCATTAATGCGAATTCTTAAAATACTCCATAATTCTGCAAGCGGCGTCTCCTCTGTGTCTTTTAATGTATTTTTATGATCCTACTACTGGCTTTCTGTGCTCTTAAGAGACTTAGGGTTTGTTTTTACAAGAGGCGTAGGAGAACAGTGTAAACCGATTAACATGGTCTGAGGACGCTATTTGTAGAGCAAGATGCCTTCTACATGTATTATTCTGTCAATTATATGATCTTTATGTTTCTCCAGTGTCATATCTCTAACATTAACCACTTCAATTCTGACCTCATTATGCCGTCTCCTTTACACGTCTTTTATTCTCAAGCTCTATTATATTCCTTCCTGCTGCCACATTATAAGCACTTACCCACAGACGTGTCCTATCCATGTGCCTATCTAGCTCTCATCTCTTCTTTTTAAATGTCATTTCTTTTATTAAATGCTCACTTTTCCAGGCTGCAGGTGGGGGAAAAAATGCAATTATATGGACCATACACTCTTGACATTTAAAGTACAGACACAATTGAAATAAGTGACGCATTGGAAAAAAAACAGATATACATCGTGGTAGCATCGCCGTACAGATGTGCTGTCTGTCAGTGCGCTGCCTGTTTAGAGCCGGCAGCTGAGTGACTGCTTCAAAAGGGGATTGTGTCTGTATCGCTTAAAGTGATCGAACTGGGGGACGGTAATCTGTCACAGAGATGGTGCAGATTAGAGGAGTGCTAAGGAGATGAAGGTAATCAGTTTAGGGAAGCGACAGATTTTCAAGAACAGGATTAATGGGAGCCCGGATTACACGCTCGCACTTTTAAACTACAAAACTTTACATCTGGAGAATGATGAGTCGATCGTTGTTGGGACATGGTGGAATAATTGCTTGTCTTTTCTTGTCATGTTTGTCAAAGTGTGCACGGTTCCAAGTTGCTAAAAGCCGGTTTGCTCTACTCAAAGATTGAGTAGCAGTTAAGACCCCACGTTGGCTGGGGATTGAAACCTCGCCAAGGCTCTTAACTTCCTCCTCTACCTCCTTGCATTTCTTCTCTTCTCTCTCTGTGCTCGCTAACGCTTCCAACTTGTACCCACTCTCTATGGCTGCATTAGTATGAGCGACCATGTAGCGGAGGGTTTAGGGGTTTATGTCTCCTAATAGACAGAGATTTGTCCTGTCACACCAACGGCTGCATACCGCTTATGTGTGTGTATGGCAGAAGGAAGAACATTTATGTTGTGTTTTATCCCCGAAAGAAAGGTTTCATTTCCGAACAGACGAATCATAAACCATTCATTTGTAGCTTCTTCTTCCACTTTCTCTCCATCGTTTCTGCCTCCATGGCTTGGATTGATTGGATTAAGACTAAAGAAACAGACTGAGGAGATGAAGAAGGGATGAAAACTTATTAAGCATGTGAGAGGTGCGATGACATTAATCCGAACGGGAAGAGATTGGGAAGAAGGTGTGTGTGTGTGAAACCGTGTCTGTGGCACGTTTCAGTATTTATTGGCACAGAAGGTGGGGTGAGAAAAGGGAGGAAGTGAGGCGTTTAGCCGTCGAGCACTTTAATCAAGGGGCAAGCAATCCAGCATGACCCGCTCTGTCATCCATTATTGATGCCTTCTTCAGCTCGCCTGATGAATCATTAAGCCACTCATCAGGCCTGGGAATTCTGGCTTCTCACAGGCCAATGACACTTGTTTACATAAATCACAGGCTGCTATTTCTCACGCACGCACACAGACACATATGACAAATTTCATTACAATAAAACAATGGGAAATGGAACATTATCCATTGTTTAAGCACAACGTATGAGATAGCAACAGCCTAGAAAACACAACAGAGCTTTCCTGAGCCGCAATGTAAAACTTTTTGGATAATTTCTACATCATATTTCTATCACCAGAAAACCCACCGCTGACTGTCACGGCCTGGGCTATGAAACTCAAGCTGTGATTATACAGTTGTGGTCTGTGTTGGTGGGTTTATGTTGCAGCAGGTGAATGGCAGTATGCTTTATATCCAGATCTCATGCTACGTCTTATGGCTGCCTTTGGTCACCTATGTAACAACGTGTAACACAAAACAAGAAGAGACAATGACAGAAGGAGGAGAGGAGCAGGTGTAGCAGAGTTTGTGTTTACTTCTTGCCTCGGGGTTTTATGGCAGGGAGAAACTGGAGAAGCTGGGAAATTGATGAATACCCATGACATGCTCACATACACAATCTTCCCACACAGCCACATTATCTTTGTAGGGCTTCCCTCACTCTTTTTCCATCTCCTCTCGCTGTTTCCATGTTTTCCCTATTCAACATTGTGACTAATCTTCTACCACAGGGTAAGACTATACCTCACAGCAAGAATACAAAGAGCCCCATAACAAACTAACAGACAGGCACACTGCTCTCGAACATACATGCACCCGCAGACAGAGGCGGCGGCTTGGTGTCCATGTGAAGGAGGGAGCCAGGGCCTGATGCCTGACGGACAGCAGCTGGTGGCCGCAGGCTGCTTGCAGACTGCTGTGATCCTGCCACGCTGGACACACAGCCAGGACATTTCAGCACAGTGCTAAGCCCTCAGCCTGGCACCTCCAATCTGCTAAAGATAGAAAGGCTGCTGCTCAGGATAATTGTGTAAGTTGTTCTATTCATTGCTGCTCATGTAAAGCCTGCTTCAAGCAAGCTCCGTGAATTATTAGTGTGGGCTGGGGGAGGTAAGTCTGATATAATTTGATGCATTGTTACTGATGCATGACCGACCTGGATATCAGAATGTCCTAGCAGGTCCTACCCGCAATGATACATAAACATGAGAGCACAATGAGCACACATGAGCGCGCACACAATGTTATTATAATAGTCATTTCTGCAGCGCTTGTGCATTTTCCTGTGTTCTGCTTATGCCTAATGTGTGCATGCATTCTGTGCAAGCAGTAAAAAAAATGATTTAATCAGCTTAATAGTATTCTTTTATCTGTTAATCCTTGACCCTCACATTGACCTTTTCTGTGCAATTATTTCCCCCTGGGGAGCTGTGTCAGAGGGCATAGGGGAGAGGTCCGTATTGTGGCTGAGGCAGCAGAAACACTAATGTGCCGTCTTCAGAGCATCCATATGTCTTTAGTAAATGCCTTAAATAATAAAACATATATTACATACATTAGATTTTGTTATCTACTAGCAGTGCTTAAAAGAGGACATGTTTTTGCAAACCTGGTAGTTTATGGCTCGAGTAAACTGCAATAACAAATTACTTGCATATAGATATTCCAATTAGTATGTAAAGTATTTTAAATTAAATCAATTTATCTTATTCCTGCATCTATGTTTTTTTATCCCTCCAAACTAAAACTTATTCTATCTAAGGCACACTTCTGCAAAATGAAAGCCTTGATCTCAGGTCAGTGATTTCTGGAGAGTGAAACTTGTTCATATGCATTAAAATTCCTTTTCCACTTTGATCTATAAATGCTAAGTGCCTGCTCGACTTACTTCACTCTGTTATTTTTATAAATTGGCCTATTGCACATTGGCCTATTGCACATGAAAAGTATATATATATATATATATATATATATATATATATATATATATATATATATATATGCGAATATATATGCGAAGATCATGCAGAGGATGAAATCCATGTTGCTTTATTTGGAGGCAGCCCCTTGGTCTCTGCCAGGCTGGAAGTATTTCTGGGGCATCATCTGGAAGCTTGATGTTCACAGGCTTTCTTTAGTGAGTCACCTCTCCTCCACAAGAGAGATAATTAATTTGTGTAAGTTGCTTTTAACCCTGGCCTGCATATCTGCACTGGATACAGGCGTTCAAGCACCCAGGTGCAAATGTGCAGACTGCACACCTACGTACATATGCACTTATAGGACCATATGCAAATAGGCTAATGGAGCTGTAATTGTCTCCTACAGCTGTTCCGACATTAGACATTCTCACAGTCCAGAGAGAAAAGCCAAGAAGTAAAATAGAAGTTATTGAAAAGCTGACCATCAGAAAAAAAAAGAATATATATATATACTTTTTTCTTTCATCCCTTTAAGGAATCTTCAGAGTTATTGCCACTGCAATATTGCTCGCCTCCACAGACTCTCATTCTACAGTCAGACTGTACACATAAATAAACAGAGTAAAGGACAGCCAGACCTTTGACCTGCTGAGAAAAAAGATAGAAAAGAAGAGTTTCAGAGGGATAGCAGGGGATCATTGAGAGAAAAGGCACATGAAAAAAAATGAATATAAGGATGAGAACATGCTGTGAATGTAACATAACACTGTAATGACTACGAAACAAAAGCCCTTTCATCTCGTCATCCCTCACCACCTCATCTGTCTGTGATACACTTGATTTCACACTTTTAGATTCGCTTTAGCGCACATCCTTTACTTTCTACCTCTACTAACTGTTCCAGATGGTTCATCAAACATGGCATAATTATCAAACGCTTACTAATTGTATGTGAGTGAGTGTTTTACGGTCTCGATGTAATTATCTAATGCTGCCATCACTAATGACTGCACACACAAACATCTGTCCCAAGGTAATATACAAAATGAGGGGCTGGCCATCTGCTGAGTCAATGCATACAATCGAGGATGCTGCTGTTATTTTGGTTGTCAGTCAAAATGAAAATCTAACATTAGAATCATCTTTGAGTAAAAACGTCAGCAGCAGCAGTCATTCGAATTGTTACTAAACACTCTGCAGTTGTAGCCACGCACCTACGCAGGTTTCAGCAAGGCCACAAAGGCAGGTTTTACCTCTCACAAGGCACAGCCATAAATAAATAAATTTCAATTCAAAGCAGTAAGCCGTGTCTGACAGAACTTCCAGTCTAAATAAAAGGTGACTGGTGAGTGCAGGCAGGTGAAATATGCAGTCGTATCCGAGTGGGGACTAGTAGATGTTGTATAGGTTAAAGTACTTGTTTAATTCATGTACTTGTTGGTGCCTCCAGTGAGCAGCGGGTCAGAGCGGCAACACAAAAAGAATCATTGAGTTCAGCAAATTGAATAAAGATCATCTCTATCTCAGAGGTGAGCAAGCATTACAAAGGCAGAGAACACACTCGAGCACAAAACACAAAGGCGCCTATGGGAAAAGAATACGCTCATACATCCAGCGCCAGTCGCTCCCCACTTTTCTGTCATTTCTCGGGGCGTGCTGTGTTCCACAATCTGGCAGGTTATGTCACCTCAAACAGCAGGTTCATTTACGAGGTACACAGTGTAGAGCAAATAAACACAGCGAAAGTGAACTCACTCGGTGAAAGAACAGAAACAGCATTTTGAGAAAGAATAGGAAACCGAGGAATTCTTTTTTTGCAAAGTTAGAAAATAGCGAGGCAACACATCCAGAACACATAGAGAACCATCCTGGTTATCAAGTAGAGGTTATTATGCTATGAAGCACTAATGAATTCGTAAGCTAAATGAAATGTCAATAAAGGCTTGAGAGAGTGTTAAAATCAATGCCAACTGTCTGGTTCTCCCTCCTCTTCCTCTTCTTTCTCTTTATGCTGCCTCACCCATCTTTCCCAATTATCTACTTTTTTTTTTTTTTTACAGCACATACACCCCTCTCTGGAGGACTGAGTGTAAACTGTGATGGAGGACATTAATGGTGATCAGTGATAGCACTTTGCAATGGTCAGCAGGAATTGTCCAGTCATACCGGCCTTTAGTATTCAGCAGCACTCACCTGTGTACTCTCAAACTGCCACAGCAGCACTTGTGCATAAGTGTGTGTGTTTATGAATGAATGACAGCGACTGCAACATTAGCATAAAAGAACCCAAATGCCTGACTGTCTAACTTCTGAGAAATACAAGTCCTATACTTTATGCTTGTAGCATTTTCTACTACAGACTACCGACATTATGAAAGGAGATGTTGGGCCAATACAAGTCATTCCAGTTGATAAAAATAATGAATCATAAATATTACAACAATTTACAAATTAGAAGTAACATGACTTTCTTACAAGCCATCACCAACTAAATGAACTAGACTGAACTTCTAGATGGAGACCTGAGCTATTGCAGAGCTCAGTCTCAGTTGCCCTCAAAGTGATATAACAGACCTTTGGTGATTGGACTTTCAGTATCATCTGGTGATACCTCTGTAATTAAATAAAGGTCAAAAGAGAAAAGTCATGAGGATCCTGCTGTAAACATGTTTATTTCACCTGTAAAGTCAACATCAGGATTGGTAGGACTAAACAATTCTAGATTCTACCAATATAGGCAAAAGTCAAAACTCTGGCTTTTGGTTTGACTTTGCTGTAAAAGCACCAGAGGTTGCATTATACCGGTCTTTATGGGTGTTTAACAATTCAAGGATATCTCGTTTACACTCGTGATCAGACTGGGACACCAAATGGCAGAGCAGTTGGCTCTTCTTACCCCTGTTCCCTCATCCTGGCTTTATATTTGTGGCTAAACGCATTCATTTTTTTCATTCATTCATTTCTTTGTTCCTTTCATGAAAATGCACAGTAGTAAAGAATTCCCGACAAATTTGACCATAAAAAAACATTTTCATGGTTAGAAAAGGAGCAGTAAGAAGAATAATATTCTTATAAACTCTTGACTTTTTCAAACATGCCTCTGTTTTGACAAAGCTAAAGAGCTGTTTCAAGATAATTATTCAGGCGTATGTTTTTGTATTATTCAGAATCAATTGAAATACAAGGGTGCAAACACAGAGTCATCTACATACACACCCCGGATTTGTACTCACTTTGACATTGCGCTGTTGAACCAGCCATTCATCTGTTTTCCACATCAGCACAAGAAATATACATCAAAAGGCTCCTCAGTGGATGAACAGCAGGTACATGAGCTTATAATATTCTAATGAGCGAAGATTTCTGATAGAAGTTTTTGAAAATGCGTTAGGAAATTAGGAAAACTTTTAACACACTTTTCTTCTGCTATTTCTCTTTTTATGTCTATTTATGCTGAGTCTAAGAACAATAGACTTTGAAGTGTTAATGAGAGTTTGAAGAATGACTCACCAGTGATGATTAAAAATTAATGTAGATAGAGTCATAATCCTAGCACGTCAGAGACCCTACCATAATGACTAATAAAGTAGTAATAAGCAAAAAGGCAAGGGAAATATGTTACAAACATTAAAAGATTTGTTAAGAGTGAAAAGCGGTGTCTGTTTTTTACTGTAGTGCTCACAAACTGACAGTATTTTTTTAATGCTTCAATACCTTATCAAAGCAGAGACATAAGAAGTTCCCAGAAGAAAATCCCAGCAGCAAAATGCTTTGTAGCTGTCTGATCTAAGCTAAAGACGGCTAGCTTTTGACACGGGCATCTGCCGCAACTTAACAGACGAGAGCAAAACGGGCTGCTCAGCACGTCTAACCCAGTGCAAGGCATGTGCTAAACTCTGGCTCAAACACTGCGCCTCAGCTAACACAAGAGGTCATCTCAGAACGGCTTGAGCACGAGCCTGTTTATCATGCTGACAGGCTCATGAATTGGCCGATGTCCACCCTAATAAGGATAAATCTGATCGTTTTCGTTGACCTTGTAAGCCACAGCAATTTGAACCTAAGACGTACCTATAGTGCAAATGTGAACCAAACAGTGTCCTTGTGCACAACACCGTGACTGAAAAGAAGAAAGGTGTAGTCAACATACCCCAGTGTGTATTTTGACTCAAAAACAGGAAACCTTGACCTTGTAAGACGCTGAATATTTGGTTGAAGTCAATTATTTTGATCAGGGTCACTCTTGATGAGATTGGGCAAATATTTTTGATGGGAACTTGATGGGAACAAAAGTGTACTTTGTGGAAAGAAAATTGCATATCAGTGCAAGGAGTTCACAAAGTACTTTTACAAAATTAGACCTGACTTTTTTTTTTCCTACATTTTACAGTTGTTACAGGCAATGCACTTTGTTTGACTCCAAAAGAAACTGCACAAAGTAAAAAGGCCAAGAGGATGCAGCTTTCCTTAATTGCCATTAAAGTTGCACATACTTTGCATTTCTTAAAAGACTACCTAAACTGCAACAAATTTTATGCTATATTCAGGCATTAGATATATATTTGTTATTTATCCCAAAGAAGAAGAATTATATATTCTAACTGCAGTTATCACCAATCAGGGCACTTTACAGACACAAAACTAAAGTAAAAGGCAAATTTAGAAGATATCAAAAGTTCCCGAGTGCATTTGTCTGAGCGGTCTGTTCAGAATCCCCTCTATCCTCAGTGTCTGCTTGCACTACTCGCTCATTCCCATCACATAGTGCGCGCGGGCTGAACATGACAGACTGGTAATGACTTGAGCACGATCACACACACACATACCAGCTGCTCCTTTCCTCCCTTCTCATCAAACTTGTCATCAGCTCCGCCAGTTTGTCTCGTCTCACATTAAGAGCTCATGAATAATGTGTGATTACCACAGACCCTCCTGAACTGTGCCGCTCCTCAATCTACACAACTAGACCTATTTTTTATACACACACTAAATCAAAGCCCAATGTACCATCAACACATTAACATATACCCATAATGTCATTCCTTGCCCTCACAGCCACTTTGTCTTTATAGTGCACACAACAAAAAAACTGAAAGCACTTATAGGTTTACAACTAAATACCTGGGTCAAAGGAACCATGGGCAATATCAAAAGGTCATAGAGCTGTTGAACCGAGCTGGACAGATACAGGCCAGAACACATGCAGCTAGTAAACAGTCTCCACAGTGATTATTTTCAGCCAGACAACTCATCTCCTCCTGAAATGCCATTAAAATCCCACAGGCTTCAGAGACACAATAGCGTCACGCTTGAAAACCTCTCTTTTGACTGACTTCTCCTGACCTCTACAAATGAATCTTATCCTCTACACACTTACCAGGGCAACTCATTATATATTGTGGGAAAACGCACTTAACATACTCTTATCTGTCATGCACACACTGTTGACATCTAGAAGCAACTCATTTTCACTTTGAATAATCACAGACTTTTATTACTTAAAACCAAACTCTGGACCCATATAGCTTCTACAGGAAACATGAGGGTTTGTTACCGGAGAGTCACTATTCGCTGTCGGGCACAGTGGTCCTCTGAAGACACCTTTGACTCGCCGAAAGTGTCCATTGTTGAGGTGCGTTGAGCTGATGACCAGGTAGTAACACGCACTGCACGCCATTCCTTTTGCCCCAGCGCAAGTGGTCAGTTCCTGTAGCCGAGAGCGTCGCCACGTAGGACAATCTTACTCCCGTGTTCAATCGAGGGGAGGTCTAGATGAAGGATAAGGAAAAAAAGAGGTGTAAGTGATGGCATGGGTGAAACCATAGAACAAGTGGGTGCTGTATACTCACCGAACTGTGGCGCTTGACATGCTGTCTTCGGCTGGCTTTAGTAAATCATTAGGCGTCTGTGCAGTGCGAGAGAAAACGAGGGAGAATCCACACTCACACTTTTTTGTTTTTCTCGTCCACTGTCCACACACGCAGCCCAAGTGAGGTTTTGGGTATTTACTGAAAGGACAGCCACTCTTGAAGGTCCGTCGCGTATTTTCTTCAGGGCAGATTCAAAACTCAGCGATTTCTTGATGCAACGTAATAAATCCAAGCAGAGCAGAGTCCTGTTGTACGGCAGAGAGAAGGCAGGCTTAAGTGCGTCTGATTCTTTCCGAAGCAAGAAACACGTTCCTCTCACTCCCTCTCTTTGGCGCGCTCTCTCTTTATACTTCCCTTTTCTTCGTTTCGACCCTGTTACGTGCAACCCTTGTCCGCGTCTGGGTCACGGATAGGTTTGGCAGCGACGCTCCAAATTGTTTTTGTGTGTATCAAAGTCTTCTCTAGTTCTTTATTTCACACTCTTCCTCGTGATGGCATCAAAGTGCAAGTGCTGTGCATGCTGGTACAAGGTCTAATTATCGCGAGGGGAAAGGGAACCTCAGTCGGGTTCAAATGCGGCGTCGAAACCCTCGGTGACGATTTGATTACAGATGGAAGGGTTTTTCACGGGCCTGTCAAAGTGTCCTGGGCGCCGTTTAATTGCAGTCTGTCTGTCTGTTTAGTGTCTGTCTGAGTGGAGCTGTTCAATGGCGCGGTGCTGAAAGTAAACTGCGAGCGCAGCAGTGCCAGGAGCGTCATGCATATTCAACAACATTAGAGCTCTGCACTCAAATACCTAACCGTACGAGCAGTGACATATAAAGCTGGTTTTAGTAGGTTTATCGGCACTGTTTTTAAGCATAAAGACAAACATTTTCCACGGTTCACTTTGACTGTAACGTAGCTTATAGCTTATAGTTAAAAGTTGAAACACTCGGGAAAGAAAATTTGATACAGGTGTTGCAGAGGTCTTTATTCAGATTTACTAAAACCAAACTAAAAAAAAGTGGTTAAAAGGAATTAAATTAAATAGAGAGGGAATACATTTAATTAAAACATGTAATATAAACGTTTGTGTACTTTGCTGTTTGCATTGAGACACACCACTTAATTATATATGCTACATCTTCACCTTTAAACCCACGTCCAGATGCCTTTTCTTCATTATGTCCTGGATGACTGAGAACTTATCCAGATTCTCTATTTCAATGTAAAAACATAAATAAATCAAAACTATTAAATGTTTTTCATCTTTAATTGAACACAATCAAAGGACACTTAACAAAACTCTATACATCTGAAGCATAAACATTTTACTTTTTGGAAATGTATTTTTTTCCACTTTCCTCCAACTCTTGATTACATGTTTGCTTCTTCTTTGCAGCTTACTTATCCCCTGCAGCATTTACCTTCAGTCATTCATTCCAACTATCTTCAGTCAGCCTTACTCTGGACACATCTCCTGGACCCATGTGGATGTTTCCATCATGGAGCAGCCTCAGAGCAGTAAAAGCAGCGTTAGAATTGGGTTTTGATGTGTTCTGCTTAAGAGAGAGTGTGATGATGCTGTTTTTATTACGTGGGTGCCCTCCTACATGAGAGGTGGGGTCCTCGGGGACTGAGCTACTAACAGCATCACATTATTATGAATAGCTGTGTCTGATACTTCTAATAAATGGTCCTATGTTACAGCATGTGTCAACACAACCAGTCTCTGCTCATCCGTTTGTGCCTCTTTCTTTAAGCGTGTTCAGTGACCCTCTGTGGCTCCGTAGACAGGCGTCCCCCGGTGATTGATTCCCTCGATGTTGTAATGGTACTGTAAGTGTACTGTGAACTGTGATGTAGGGAGACAGTTGTGTCAAAGCATGACTTATAAAAAAAAATAAAATAAATGACACTGCTCTGTGACTGTCCCCAGATGTCAGAATATGGAAACTGCTTTCTCTGATGTATATCTCATCTTGGCCTAGTGAGAGTGGGCTTTATCCACACTAATTTTCAAAACAGACAGAATCCCTTAAATAACAGACTGACCCTTTCTCACTGGACATCTGCAAAATACATTCATATGAATCTGTGCTTGCCTTTAAAGTTTAAAATGCAAGATTCATTTTCCTCTCACTCAGTTTATTCAAGATATTATTCAAAGCCCTGCGTAACCTTTAGTCAGTAGAGGCCGCAGTCCCCTCGACAGACTCTCTGTGTTGATACAACAGTGGCCACCATTTTACAGACGTTACTTGTTTTTCAAAAGGGGATCTATCCAAACTGGCAAGTTTGTAAGACAACAACATGTCTTCTGAAACAGTATGTAATGTTAGTGTATTTTGTACAAACACAACTCTGCTAGGGTCCAGTTTGGCTCCCTCTATTTGAGAGCCGTAACGCGTGTCACTCACATCATATCTGTTTCCCGGCGACAGGATTGATTTATTATTGGAGGTTTCTGTCCAGCTGGGGGATGTGTGTCAGTGAGACAGGCATGCTTCTCCCAATCTCATGTCTAAGAACCAATAAATGATTATGAGAATATGTATTTTGGGGCTAAAAGTTTTGCAGGGCTGCTTTAACATTATTTATTTATTCCACTTCCAAGAACCATCCACTGAAAACCTCTCTAGTCTAAGGTTTTGCAGATACTCTGTTTTTGCTGGATACAGTAATCCATCTAAAAGTTAAATTGAACTATGCTACTTACTTGGGCCTTATGGACCTCTCCATTCCTGCTCCAATCCCCTGCTGCCGACACTTGCTGACTATGTATTTTGAGTGTATTGGTCTGCATGCAGCACAACAACAGCAGTTTACCTAAACTCACTCAGACTGCTCTCTCTAGTGACTCAGTTTAAAATTGAAGCTGCCAGGCTTCCTTTACCATTCCCATGTAACCCTGAGGCCGTATCACAGCCAAGTGCAAGTAAAAGTCCTGATGCTGATCTGTCCCAATGACCAGAGTTATCAGTTTACGTATTCCCTGTTGCTTTGCAGTCGAAATACACACCATCGCTCCAATTTCCTTTTGTAGCCACCAACACTAACCTTTGCAGATCATATCTGCACAACCCCTTAACTTAAGGCCATTGGGTAAAATGCAGCCCACAAAGACATGCTCTTGCCTGTATACTTTTTCTCGGCCACTTAACCGCCCGGGAATACATTTCCTCACAGAAAGAAAAAGGAAACCAATTTCACGCAGGAAATTACCTCCATAGTATCTTCCGGCGAACGCTTTAGTTAATGTCTACACTTAAGTACAGCTAGGTAATGCATTTTCGATGTCCTAGGGGCGCCCCTGAGAGTGAAGACGCTGCTGTAATGAAAGCATCCTACACAATCACAAAATAGCACAAACACTTAATAAAGCTATGATGGTAAATAGACTCTTTGTATTTGTTAATGGTAGTCTAATAACAACAGGCAGTAGACAGTAGGCAGGTAGGGGGTGCTGCGCAGGTTCCACCGTGAGACTGTTTGCACTGATCACCCACAAGAGGAAAGCTTATGTGTATATTTTAAACACTCTAATTCCCTAAAGTAGCTCCTGTCTCCCTTGCTCTGGCTGCTCCTGGTGCACTTATTACAGCTGGAATTGATGCAGCAGAGAGGAGGGGGCCTGTGGGTGGGAGACTAAGAGACAGACAGACACAAAATGAGAAAAAGAAGAGAAAATCGCAGTGGTATCTGTTTTCCCCAGTTGCTGCCGCTGGCTTGTCTCCCTCTCCTCTCTCCTTATAGTGGTGAGATATTACAGGCGGGCTTGGGCGCATATTGCTGTCTTTTCATGCACAGTGGATGAGACTGCTTCTAAATGTATTATGATCCAGGAGTGGCAAAGTTTAAGTGTGTAAAATATGTGCTCGGGCTGAAGTATGTTTCCACTACAGACGCACCGTGGCATCACTGTAACAATTCCACTTGCTTAAACACAAGCTTGTGTTGCAGAGACGGAGGATGAGTGGAATCCCATTCATCAGATAAATATCACACAGTTCAAGGTAAATTTATTTCAATAACATTTCATTTTATACTTTTTGTCTTGTTAAAATGACACTTATTGACAAAAATTTTTTTTATTATATGTGATTACACATGGTGCAGACCTGGCTCACTCGCAGCTGAAAAAAAATCAGGAAAACATTGGGAAAGTTGGGAGGAATTCTGGAAGTAGATAAATCTTTACCTAAGGGTTGAGTTAAGGTTGGAGTAAGTAGACAACAACATTTTTTTTTCTTATTTGTCAAGTCTAAATTGAAAGTAAAAATGTGCGGTAAAATCAATGAACGTATATAAGATCACCAAAAATAATCAATGAATGAAGATAAATCAGAAGCTGAAGATCATATAAAATTGCCGTTTTTTGCTCCTTTTTGCAGGACATGACTGAAATCGGGCATCATTCACTTTTCCATGCATCCATGGTATCTGTATATCTGCACTAATAAAATGTTGGCAGAAATGAGGATTTAGCACTGTAATATGTGCATTCATCTGTGTGTGCTGGTGAACATTGAGATTTATAGCTCACTGTTATGAGTATATCCCGTGTGAGTGTGCTCTCCCATGTGAGAGTCTGCATGCACCTGTGAGAGTATGAAAATACCACGAACAGTAGTTGGTGCATACGGCCCAAGCGCACATTGCTCTTGCTCTGCAGATTGATAGGAATGAAATATTCTGTAATCTAAATGTAAATGGAAGTGAAATTTACCGGTGGGTTCTATGTAATTACCAGTGCCACAATTTATTAGAGTAGTGTTTGTGTAAGGTGGAGGGCTGGAGAGAGGGAATATGAAAGACAGTGGGAGAGAGAAGGAAATGAAGAGAACAAATGGTGGAGTGTGGAGAGGCTATCAGAATGACAGAGTAAGAGAAGGGATGATTTATATTTAGTCATGGTTTCATGCTTGAGGAGTGTGGGTATAGGCTTAGTGTGAAGAAATTAAAATAAGAAATGGTTGAATCCAGTCGGAAGGGTCCATCAAGACCGACCCTAAAGTCCCCTAAAGAATAAGACTGAAATAGCCCTAGCTCTGGCCATGTGTATAGACTAAATATATTGGCATAAATATGGGGCACAGGCCTGTCAGAGCACTGAACCCATCTTTCAATGTGATCTCCAGGCACTGGTCAATTAGTCACTCTGCGGTCAAGTATTCTGATGTGTGTTTGATGTATGGACAGTGTCGGGCTGGAGCGCACCATATGTGAACCCTGCCGGCCCTACTGCACAAGTATAGTGTAGTGTCACTCTGGAAGAAAGGGATTAGTGGTTTGGTTGCGCTAACAATTATTGCTAATAATTATTGCTAATAATAAGACTGCGACTGACTGATATTCTGTGCAGTGTGAACTGACAGGTTACGGCTTGGAGGGCAGCACTATTCTTATATATACATTTAAGACAAAACACTTTAAAGGGCTCATGTTAAAAAAAAAGGTTTAAAATGAGGTCATTAGTCCGGTTGAAATCATCTCATTAACTATTAATTAAGCAATTATGAAGAGCACAGTATTTGTGCATAAAGCTGTTGTGTAATTGTGTGAGGTTTTAATGTATCATTTGTGTGTTTTATTTAGCACTGGCTCCTTGCCTAAAGTAAATCCTGTGTCAAAGCTAATATTTGTGAAATCTTACTACATGCAAGACTTGTGTGTGAAATCTTTCTCACATAACCCAGATCTGATTTGTTCATGCCCGTCTGGATGACTAAGGAAATGTACATGACATTTGTTTTAGAGAATATATAGGACTATGACAATCATATGAGAGTCATATTCTTAGCCCTGACACAAACATGGAAAAGCTATTTCAAACTTCTATTAAACAAACTCTAATTTCCCTCACCAATGTTTATGTTTGCTTTTTTTTTTTTGACAGCTGCAGCTCTCGTCATGTGTTTGGAATATTATTTACTGTTTTTGAGCATGTGGGCCAGAACACGGTTGGGGTAAGAGAGCAGGTCAGAGTTGTTTATCATTAGATCTTTACAACGTCCTGACAGCGCAAAACCTGCGTCCTCTTTCTTGTTACACCCCCTCTTCTGGCTCGCTCCCTGGAAGCTAATCAGCATACATTTTTCTGTGGATGAAACTAATGGACCACAGATATAGGAACACACAACAGTCAGTTCAGAAAGAGCTGTGTGTGTGTGTGTTTTGTATTATAGTTTTCAGCTCAGTTCTTGGTGTGCCATGAACATCTATAGCCTTCATCAGTTCCTCTTGTTCAATATTGTAAGCCTCATTTAAGATACTATTCAATGGGTCACAAGGTCTGCTGCACGTTCTGCCAGAAAGTATATGGATATGCTTTTCTCTTGTATGTGACAGCAGAAAGTTGTTTGAACTGGCTGTTTGGCTTATTTATTGGAATATCAGAGACACTGATAAATAATAGATAAGGCCTGTTGATAGGGTTTGTGGTTGTTCCCAAAGGACAAAGGCGAACAGTCTGTGCTCCTCTTAGAGACGAATAGAAAAACACTCTTAGGTCTGCTGTTATTTTCCTAAAGAGCGTTGGCAGTTAAGGTTAATTAAATTGAGACACCAGTTTTATATTATAATAAAAAAACTAGCATGATTTACGTAATGAATTATGTTTTTTCCTTTTTTTAAATCTAAAACAAGGCTGATGTTCAAGATTTTAACAAATGATCTATAATGTAATACTCTAGCTTTAGAATACAATTAAGCTTTTTGTGTGTCAGCAAGTTGCTAAATCTTCATAAATCAATATGAAGAATGATGATGAAATCAAAATCTTGATCCTGCCACAAAGCATTGTAATATAATATTTTTACCATGTTGTAAGCCAATAGGAAAGTCAGGCAAATGCTGAAGTTTTATGATACTGAAACTGTATTTTTGTATTAAGCTGTAAATGTAATCCTAAAGAACCATAAAGGCTTCAGCACAACCTTCTGTATTGGAACTATGTTAACAAATTTTTAATAAACGATATTTAATAAAATGAAAATTCTGAATAATAAATAGTGAAAACTGCCAAAAAAAATTCAAAATGCATGCATTTGAGGAATTTTATTGCGATGACAAAACCTTTTAAAATGGCACCAACATAAAAAGAAAAATTTATAAAAATAAAAACATGTAGGGCGCCCAAGGAATAGTAAGGGATAGTAAAAAAAAAAAAAAAGAAAAAAAACACAATATCATTTTATTATCTTTCCCCAGGATTAGGTTTCTTACACCGGAATTAAAAGATGGTTCAGTACCCTCTCCAAATCCCCATAATGAAAAGTTCAGAAATGGATTTTGTAATCTGATTTGGATAAACCTCATCTGGCCTGTCCTGCCAGCCACAGAGCAGCCCCCATAGCAGGGTCACAGGATGTGAGGTCACCTGAGTCAGAGAAGCTGTTAAAGATCCACTTGGCAGCAAATGGCAGATTCCCCGCTGAAGGTCAGACATACATCACCTGACAGAGGATGATAGGCACTCTGCTGGGACAGAAAGAGGCAGAGACGGGGAGACACCAGATAAACATCTTCCATTGTTCACGCCATTGTTCTTTTTAAACAGAAGAGCCTTGTGCTCACAGTAACATATAGCCCACCGAGGGAGCTTTATAGTCTTGTTCTTGTGAAAGCAGAGATGCCAAGCAGATAAACCACACTTGCTCCTCTATTCATTTCATCCTCTCTTCCATCCAACTGCACAAGCCAAACACACACAAACACCTTTTAATCTCAACAGAAGAGTGGTATTTGTAGCAGTCTTAAGCTCCGCTCGCCTCGGGTTAGTGTTATCCTGAGAGCTGCGGTAGCCAGAGGACCAGTACAGTGACCCGTTGGAGCCAGCTTTAATTTAATCAGCCTCTTCAACTTCCTAATGGGCTGCTTTCCCAGTGGGCTCTGCTGGAAATGCCACCTTATCTGTTGTCGGCTGTTTACTGTTCTGGGGTCAGCGTGCCGTCTTGCTCTGTGTACAAGAAACCAAAGCCACATCACAGCACATTACATCCAGGCTCACAGTGATTAATGTGTGGGCAAGGCACCTTTGTGGTTATTCCATACAGCAGTGTGTGTGCGCTCATATGGATGTGTGTGTTTTAATGTGCTTGGCTGGGTCTATCAGCTAGACTTTAATCTAATCTGGTAGCCAGGCTTGCCATGCTGACCTGTAATGATTTAGAGCTGACCTCACTTCTCGAACTCAATACTCTCTTTCCCACTCGGCTGTGCCTTGCAGATGTGTGTGTAGGGGTGTGCGGCTGTATATGTCAATACAACCCTATTAATATAAGGACAATGTACTTGTGTGCCACGACACTACCTTGACATTGCCCTGCGGTCCTTTTGACCCGCTTATCCACTTAAACTCAAATGTGTGAAAAACATGTCTTATTTTTCTGCTTATCTTTTTCTATTTGACCTTCAGTTTCAGTTTATGGGAGCAACCTGCAGTCCTATAAACAAGCCCCCCACCCGGTCCACCATAGTCACACACATACACACACAAGGGTTATTGGATTCATAACTGGAAGACTCCTAGCCTCCTCCTACCTGGGCAAGATGAGAGGTGCTGAAATGAAATTCTCCAGCAGAAAAGCTCTGCTCTTACCTGGGATTTAGAAAATCTCTAGCAGCGCTCTCTCTCACTCACATGTACACACACACACTCACATGTAAACCCAAAGGGTAGAGGAGGCTATACTCTGAAAGAAAGAAAAAGGAAAGAGAGTGGTGAAATAAGTGGACAGGAGTGAAAGTCAGACCGACACAGAGGGATTAGGACGGTATGGGCTGAGAATGGCAGAAAGGGAAGTCCAGATATGAAGCCGCTCAAAAAGACACGAGCCCGGCAAAGTTTCAGACAAAATTGATCAGTCTATCTGTGAGGCTGTAGAGAAAGTTGAAGACTTGACTATAGGTTGTTGGTGCATTTAGAAAAATAGCCAGATAACTGAAATAGCATCTGCAAGGTTAATATTCTTCACATTGTTTCATTGTGTCAGTGAGTCTGGCCAAGTGCGAGACTTGATGTCATTGCCTTCAAAACAAATGTCTTGTCACATTTTTACTTTCTCTGTCTTTATTCCCATCCAGTCAAATACAGTGACCCTTAAATTAAACATTTCTTTAGCCCACAAGTGTCAAACTCAAGGCACAGGGGTCTAAGGCGGTCCTTTGCAATATTTTATTTGGTCCTCCAATACATTTGGTAGGTGATATTTTTAGCACTAGATTTTAGATGGATTTGAAAAGGTTTGGCCCTCAGACCTTTTAGTTTGACATGTGTGGGCTAAGGAACCATTTCATTTTAAGAGTCACTGAATTTGACTGGATGGGAACAGAGACAGAGAAACGTAAATGTGACAAGACATGGGTTCAAGTGTTAAACCCAGGATTTGAAACAGTTCAAATCCATCTAAAACCTGTACAAATCCATCTAAAACCTGTTGAAATCCATCTAAAACTTGTTCAAATTCACAAAAAAACTTGCTCAAATCCATCTAAAACCAGCTCATATCTATCTAAAACCTGTTTCCATAAAAAGATCAAATAAATATTTAAGATAAACTGGTGTGAAGAATTTGATTAAAGCCGTGTCACAATCTTTGGCCCCTGAAAAGATTCTTATTTACTATATAAGACTTTCAGTTTCTTTTTCACCACTTTGAGTTTGACACGCCTGCCATAGACCCTCATTTAAACTATAACCAACAGCTAAACCA
>JALDNG010000004.1:10927500-10930000 GCA_024349245.1 Neodontobutis hainanensis
CAGACCAGGACAATACTTAGAGCTAAGTGTGTTGCAATGATGGTAGTGAGTCAGAAAACCTGACTCATCATCCTTTGGGTGCAGCAACAGCTGGCCCTGAGCATGAGCTGCTGTGTATCTTCAAGATGGGGGACCCGGGGTGCTCTCTGGGCCAGCGTCTGCTCCAGTCTGGATACAGAGTCGTGTGTGGCAGCCGCAGACCTGACAGCTGTAGCACTGTGCCTCAGGGAGCTCAGGTACATCACACGTGATGGAGATTACGCTTCAAGATCCTTCAAATGTGTGAGGAGATGTGTTCTTTAGCTGTTCATCAGTGAATTATCAGTGAATTATTAAATACAATCTACCTGTAAATGACATTAAGTTATATTTATTAATTAAAACACAGTATTTTAGGCCATGTATGTGTGAATGCTGAACTTTTTTCAATTCTTCATCTTTGCTTTTTTGTGTGTAGGTGCTGGTGGACCTCTAAAAGAAACTCATGAAGAAGCCGATGCTAAGTACCTGCAGAGGTAAATAAACTATACAAGTAGCCTAACAAACAATATTCTAAAATAAGGTAAAACACTGTCAACAAAAGAAGCTAATATACTGTTGACAGTGGGAGTCATTTCTTTATTTCTTTGAGCTTGTTTGGGAAAAGGCATAGTTTTTATGAAGGAGCTGACAAGTGCTTCAAGACTCTGGATTCAAAAGAAATAAAATATTGTGCAGGGGTACAGCTCCCTCAGTGGGATAGCCTGCTGTGTGTCTATTCGGTTCCAGTGGAAACATGGATTTTCAGCATTTTATGGCCCTCTCACTCCTTGTCTTTTTGTTTGTAGACAGATGCAATTGTAGCTAAAGTCCAGGCTGTGTGTTCTCTGCAGACTGGTCCCTGGAGTTGCAGTGGTGAAAGGCCTAAACACGCTGTCCGCCTGGGCTTTGTAAAATGGACAACCGGCAGGAAAACAGGTGAGACAAGAGTGTGAGGCAAGATTTGTTAAATAAAAGATGTCAGAGGAATCGAATGGAGCTGGCAAACTTTCTAACAGTAAGTCAGAATAGTAGTTGTAGTATCAACACTACAACTTGAAATTTTGATAATATACTATTCTGCATTCTTTCAAATAACAGAATTTGCATTTTATTGGTGAGATCACATGTTCTAATAATAGCAGGACTTCCTCACAATACTAGCAACATTTAGAAATTTTTACCCCTTTGTGGCACATATTGATCTTCATCTTTCCATAACTATGGCAATGACAACAAGGATAGCACTCATCTAAACAAATAAACAAACACGCTCCACGTTTCAAAGTCAAAAGACCAGTTTCTATTGCGGCTTCTGTTTCACAGCTACAAAGAGAAACACAAACACGCTGGTGGAACCTCAGGAGACCAAACCTGAATCTGCCTCCAATCCTCTTCAACACAAACAGCACCCCACATACACACACATGCATGTAAAAGCGCAGTGCTCTATTTTCTTTGAAAACAGGTAGCTCCGCGAGTGTCTGAATATGTGCCTCACACTAGACATACAGTATATATATATAATATTTTCATGTGCACATGTTTGTAAATGTGTGCCGGTCCTTGGCCAGCAGTTTGATTAGATCCACAGTGTGGCTGGGGCACTGTCACATTTACATTCAGATGGAGATTTAGTCTGTCGGCCATCCCCTGCTGTTACTGGTGCAGTAATGTAGGGAGACATGGCTGGCTGCCCAGTCCACTTATGCAGACACCTGGGGAAAACTGCTCAATATCACAGACTCTACTATGTGTCTGTCAAACCACTCTCTTTCTCTGCAGCACTTCCTCTATCTCACCAACTTGTATGATTCATTTTTTCCCCTTTACAAACAACTTAATCATCTTAACATATAGCTGTGAGTGTGGTAAAAAGGGCTTAGTCAGCACATAACATCTAAAATTGGATTACATTATATACACTCTCACTCTATAGCTATATGTGTCCACAGACACTTAAAGGGGATCATCTGAAATTAACAGATTATATCTCTGGTAAAGCTATGCACACACAGCCGCCAAGTGTTACTTTGTTTTAAGCAGACTGATTGGTGAGTCAGTGACTCATTAAATAATAATAGAATAATTATTAGTTCCAGAAAAGGAAAGGCATATTAGTTAAGGGCAAAAAACTTAATGAAATGATTATGTAATTAAAAACATCATTACTGACTACTTGAGTCGGGTATGTTATCCAACCCATCTTTTATTTTTATTTATTTATTTCTGATTAAAAAAGAACTAAAATTATACTGTCCTACCTTTCGAATTCTGCTGCCTTTTTAACCATAACACATTTCTTAAGTGCATCTTTTAATTTAGCAACATTTAGATTTCTAAATGTACATTTAATTGTGGAGCTTTGAGTCAGAGGGAAATGTGTGGAAAGTTGTGTTGGTAAGTGAGGTTGTAACATTCTCTGTCAGTCACAGTCATGTTGTGGAGTGTCAGGGGCTATTCTTCCTTTTTTGTGAACTAA